>RJWJ010010345.1:0-47243 GCA_004363605.1 Indri indri
GATAGCATAATTAATAAAGGAAATGACCAAGTATCTAATTATTGGAAATTATGAAATTGACATGTATATTTTCACAAATACAGTTTTTTGCTGTGATAAAGGAAGAAGTTTATGGAAACACAAAAGATACAGTTATTGAAAAGTAGTAAAGTCAGTACTGAGGTTGCAAAGTTAACTTCGCTGCAGGTTTGAAAATGAGGAATTGTTTCATGGTGTTAACAGAAATTTGAATGTTCACTTACCTGCTAACCTTAGCTGTTTTATCAGATTGGTGTGTATCTCACCTTATAGTGTTTTTTTTTCCCCCTTTACAGAAGGTGATAGTTCCAAGAAGGGACACTTACATCATCTTTGTTTTTAATCCCAAGAGAATGGTACCTGCAATCAGTGAATAATCTGTTGCAGTATTCTCATTCAAGTGTTCTTCATTCCCTCAGCAGTATGATTGTAAGGGCAGTTGAATACACATTTGATTGGGGGAGGGGTACTTTGTTTACTTAGGGGTTGATATATCCTGTTTTTCTTAAGGTTTTTGGCTTTTTGGTGGTAGCTAGTGGACAAATTGGAATCTGGTTTGGTTACGTATTGCTATGTAACAAATTATCTTGAAACAGTGGTATAAAATAATGACCATTGTGTTATATCCATGGGTTCTTTTGGTCAGATTTCTGTTAATACCCAGGATAGGTTAGGAGCTGTATCCTCTCCAGAGTTTCATTGTATCCTCTCCATTTTTAGTATAGTTACTATTTTTTCTCAGTAAGTGGATTGAGCTTCTTTTGTTATTTTTCATTGAAATGTTTAGGCATTGTTCACATTTCTTGTGCAGAAATGCATATAGACTACATGTAATTCTGTATATGAATGAATAACATGAAGATAATAAGCAAACAAAGAAGACAGACAACATAATGTGAGGATTTTGGAGAGATCAGTATTAGCAAAGTGTACAAAGGAAAGAGGCTAATACCTGGCTACCTTACTGTTAGAAAATTCCAAAAGTAATTTTGATCCACATGCTGTTTCTTCATAATAGAATGGTTGTTGTATTTCATTTCACAAATTTTATTAGTCCTTATTGATGATATAAAGTTTGCTTCTAATATTTTCTCATTTTCCCTGCTATCTTCTCTCAGGTGATGACTAAAAAGAATGCATGCCATTATTTCTACTGCCAGCATCACCAAAAGCAAAGTATGGTCTTCATAATGTACAGAGACGACTCCTCATTTATGTGTGTTGCAGTGAACACTCCTTGCGGATCAAAAACAAAAAAATAAAACCTAGATGAGAAACCTCATTTTTGGAAAGTGACCTAAAGAGTGTCATGGAAATGAATTTTAACTAGGCATGATTGTCTTCATTGTTGCTGTTTGACTGAATCTCAGGAGCTGGAATGACTCAGACATTATTGTACAAAGAAGCTCAGCATGGTGGAATTAAAAGGGCTTCATCTCAGTGCTTTCATAAGTATGAAGTGTATATATTTATAATTTTCACTAATCACAGGGTAAATTTAAAACTGATTGACAAAAAAGTCTTCAAGAATACAAAGGATATGGAATTTTATGAATTACAGTATTTTTACTTAAATGCCTTTTTCTTTCTAATTTTATCACCAGTCTTTTTTTTATTAAAAAGTTGGCACATAAGTAGTTTTGGGGAGGATAATATATTAACTACAGATTTTCTATGTAGCGAACATGCTTCTGTAAGTTTGAATTGATCCAACCCCTGTGTTGGGAATAATTGTTATAGATTGGAACTGTAGAGGCAAAGTATATACAAAATCTATTAATGCATATTGAGTAAACTTCCCATACTTCCTAAAATTGTACAAGTGTCAGATATCAGTATTTTTAATCATTGATAATATATTATTATACAAAGAAATTGCTTTTTTCATCTATTAATGATATTAAGCCACATCATCTTAATACAGCCTTATTACTCACTTGAGTTATTTAATTTTCCTCTATTCCTTTTATTTTTACTTCCCTTGTAATATTAGTCTCTCTGTTACTGATTTCTAAGAGCTCGTTTATGATAAGGATGTTAACATTATGTCAAGCATTGCTAATGAAATACCATGTTTTTTCTTGTTTATTTTACTATAGTGTTTTATTTTTCTGATTGTACAGAAGTTATGTATTGAAATATAATTATGTTCTGTTTTATATCTTTTGAGTTTTGTGTTTTTCTTTCAATACATTTACATTAGTGTCATTAATTTATTTGTATTGTTTTCTTTCATCTATTATTTTCGTCATTTATTTTTCCGTTCTGTGGTGTTAATACATTAAATATTCAAATTACTTTGGCTTGTGAAAATAACACTGAAGTCATAATCATAAAGACAATCCCCACATATAATTTGCTGCATTTGCCTTGCCTTCTACTGACACTTTACTGATAATTTTTACTGTCTTATCTATTCCATTGAGTTCTATCTCATTTCTCTTCTTTTTCAGAATATTCCCTGTCTATATTCGCATTTTTTTCTCTCAATTGATGCTTACAATAATTTTGCAAGTTGGAAAAAAATGCAGCTTTAATTTTATTTGCACCAAATTTAATAGATTAATTAGGAGAGATTAAATCTCTTTAAAATTGAGTCTTCCTATCCAACTGCAAGGTATGTCTTTTTATTTTTAATCAAATAATTATGTTGGTATACTGCTAGTAAAGTTTAAAATATTTTTTTTCATATCTAGGCATTTCATGGGAATTTGTTCATTTAGTGATTGGAAACATTCACTCACCTTATTTTCTCATTGATACATGAAAGCCATTTCTGCATACCTTTTCTAGTAGCATTTCACTGAATTTCTAAATTAGAGTTTTCTTTCACAATTTGCGATCATTTTTATTATCTTGAATAAAGGACATTGGTAAGTATTTCTAGAACATATGGACGTATTAATAGAAAGTGCCCTTAGCATTTGAACTGTTAAAGTGAATCTCCTTAGTCTGAGGTTGTATTCTTATTCATGATTTTAGGAACCTTTCTTTTGTTAAAGATTTTTCACCAAATTTAATTACAGGATTAATAAAATGTCTTTTTGTATTATAGTTTATAATAATTGTCCTTAAATTGTCAAACTAAAATTTAACTTTTTCTACACTTGAATATTCTTGTATACTATGAATGAATGAGCTAAATTTAATTTTAAACATACACCACCTGATTATAGTTGTTATAATTTTATTTGTAATTTATGAAGTGATAGTCCTAAACGAACATCTTTATATATGTTCTGTATTCAGGGTTTTATGTTGTTTTATTGTCTATCTGAAATAATTTTTGAGATTTATGAGACATAGGTAGGAAGCAAGTAATATTGGCATTATTTCTGAAAACTTTTATTTTTAAATAATGGATTGTTTACAAAGGTGTTGAAACTAAAGTAGTTATTTGTATATTGTTCTTCAGCTTCTTCTCATGTTAACATCTAATTTTCTAAAGCAGGAAATTAACATTGATGTACTGGTTTTAACTGAGCCATATACCTCATTCATATTTGCAGTGTTATTGTCATTTTATTGGTGGATAATTTAATGCTGGATACTACTTTGCATATATTTGTCATCTGCCTCCTGTTTGGAACGTTTCCCTGGTCTTTGATTTTCATGATCTTTAATTTTGAATAGTCTATAGAGTATCTGATTCTTAATGTTGCTCAGTATGGTTTTGTCTGATCTTTGTTCTTTAGATTTACGTTATATATTTTTGGCAAGAACACTATAGGAATGATTTTGTGCTCTTCTCAATTCATCACCAGGGGAGCACATGATGTTAGTACAGATGTTACTTTTATTACTTAAGTATCTTTTGGAGAAATACTGCAAACAATGTCATTTTACATATATATATATATATATATTTTTTTTTTTTTTTTAACAGAGTTTTGCTCTGTCTTGCGGATTAGAGCGGTCTAATCATAACTCACTGCATCCTTAAATTTATAGGGCTCAGGTGATCCTTCTGCCTTTGCCTCCCACATGGCTAGGACTGCAGGGGCAAGCACCTGGCTATTTTTTAAAATTTATTTTTCTTCTTTTGTTGAGTTGTTTTGCTGTTTTGCCCAGGCTGGTCTTGAGCTCCTGGGCTTAAGTGATCCTTCTACCTCAGCCTTCCGAAATGCTTGGATTTCAAACATGAGCCACCATGCTTGGCCTGTCATTATACTTTAGTCTACTCATGTTTGCATGCATTGATGTCTTTGCCTGCAATTATAACTACTGTGGTGGTTGCCAGATAATTATTTTTTAATTTCTAAGAATTTTGTTATGTATGTATGTATGTATGTATGTATGTATGTATGAGACAGAGTCTTGCTCTGTTGCCCTGGGTTGAGTGCAATGGCATCATCATAGCTCTCTGCAAGCTTAAACTCCTGGGCTCAGCCTCCCAAGTAGCTGAGACTAAAGGCACGTGTCACCATTAATTTCTCTATTTTTGTTTGTTTGTTTTAGTAGAGACAGAGGAGGAGGCATTCTCACTCTTGCTCAGGCTGATCTCAAACTCCTGAGCTCAAGTAATCTTCCCGCCTTTGTCTCCCAGAGTGCTAGGATTACAGGCATGAGGCACCCAGCCATGATTTTATGTTTTATTAATCAGAGTAGGAATTTTGTACCCTAAGGAAGTATTGTCTCTTATTCCTTTATTTTTAATTATTTATTCATCTAAATGTGGACACATGCGTGTTTGCTTTATACTAGGCATTAAATTCATCAATGTCATTTTTATTTTGATCAGATAGCTTTTTAGGGGTTTCTTAAGTTGGCTCCTTTGTCTTTTCAACATTACCTTAGTTTGTAGCCACACAACAGTGTTCGTTTTTATTTTTGCATTACCCTGCTCCAGTTGTGGAACCAGCCATTTCTCCGTGGATACCTAGTTATAATGGAGAATTGGTATTTAGAAAGAAAGAGATGATTGCTAGGAATGTTCATTTCTATTAGATTGTCACTGTTTGTAAGCCTTCACAGAAAGTAGATGTATGTGTACTAGCATTTTCCCATTTTTTTATTTGTGGTTTAATATACATAAGAAGCATAGCATTTATGATCTTGACCAGTTTTACATATACAGTTCAATGATATTAAATACATTCATGTTGTTGTCTTGTTATCACTACCATTTTTCTCAAGAACTCTTTCAGTCTTAAAAATCTAAATCTCTGTACCTGTTAAACAATAATTTCACATGTCCTCTTTCCCCAGACCCTGGTAACCATAATTCTAATTTCTGTCTCTAATTTTGACTGCTATAGGTATCTAAGTGGAAACTTTATATTTCTCTCTTTTTTATTTTTCTCACTTTAAATCAAAAGCTATATATTTCTTTTTTTGTGACTTCCTTATTTTACTTAGCATAATATGCTGAAAGTGTTTCCGTGTTGTAGCATTTGTCAGAATTACCTTTTCTCAGGTTGAATAATATTGCATGATATGTATATACCACAGTTTACTTATCCATTCACTCTATCCCCCCCCCCCCATTCTTTGATGGGCACTTGTTTTTCCTTTTTTTAGCTATTGGTATTAATGCTGCTGTGTACATGGGTGTACAGATTTCTTTTGGAGTCTTTGCTCTAAAGTTATCTGGAGTGGAATTGATGGATCATATGGTAATTTTATTGATTATTTTCTTGCTTTTAAACCACTTATTCAGGCATGGACGTGGGTATTCTAGTGCATCTTTCCATATTTTAGTTGGATCTTTCTTAGCATCAAACAGTGACTTAAAATGTCATCTAGCTGACATTTTAGCTGAATCAATCCCATCTTAGTTCTTTAGATGTCTTGGTAATACCAACTAGGTTTTAATTAGGATGCTAATTGGAGTGTGATGTCATGACAAATCATTGAACCTTTCATTGTATTTTCCAATTAATAGTTCTGTAACAGCTATGTATTCTTCAAACAGTTGACATATATCATCTTAATCATCAATGACCTTTTCTAACTGGGGAAAATGTTTATCCAAAATTTCCTTTGAAGAAGAAGTGTTTTGAAAAAAGTTGGTTTTTTTTTCCCCAAATGCTTGGATTTTTTGCCACATATCACATATGGACTTTGTTTTATCTTGCAAAGAAATATTCAAGTCATTTTGATTTGACATGGTAGTACAAAGAAATGCTGCATTCCTATAGAAATCTTCTTTCAATAATTCACATTGCTGATTCTGTTCTTCATAAAATTTAATTATCTGTTTTTGCAGAGATAAAATTTTGGGTAACATTTGTCCCTATGATAACCAACACACTTTAGAGTGATACGGCAAATCCACACTGAATACCTCATTGTTCAAGTTTAGCGTGTTATAAAACTGACTGTGCCATGTTGCATTTGCACAAATATAGTTAATAGTACTTACAAATTATTGCAAAGTACCACTTAAAATAGTAGCTTTAACACAGAGATGTTGCTGATGCAAGACACAATGAAAATAAATGAGGGCATCTGTATCCGTCAATACTTTTTTTTATCTGTGCAATAAACCCTTCATGTTTTCCTGTCATGGAAGGTGCACATCTGTACTTGGACTGTCCAACTTCACAACATTTATCTTGAAATTTGTTGAAGATATCTATCCCTGTATTCTATTTGCAAGAATGCCCAAAGTGAGTAACTCTTTGTAGCAAAGAAAATCTTCTGTTGTTAACCGAGTGAAGTATAAAACTTGCGCAGAGTCAGTAGTCTCGGTTGATTCATCCAAAGTGTTTGCATAATATACATTTTCCTTTTTAAGTGAAGTTCTGTTAAGGTGAAGGCTAACTCATGTTGCCCATCAGTTATGTTTCTCCTTGAAAGAGGCAGTTGTTTGTACTTTTAAATGTTACTGGGGTCTAAGCATCCTACAACTCTGACAATGTATTCTTTCTCAATTTCTACATCACTGAATGGCTTCTCCTTTTTTCTGGATATATAAGCTACTTTGTAAGTAGCTGCAATGGCATTATTTCCAGGTCTTATTGTTACTTTAAAGAATTTTCTTTGCTTTTGCTTTTCATCACTTAATTTCTGTAACACAACCTTTTGTGCCTCTCCCTCTAATGTAAAATATTTGTTGTCCTCATGAGTGTTATAATACTGATGAGCATTGAATTTCTATAGTGTCAATATTGCAGTATCAGAAAACAAACAAATCATCTAATCTTCAGGAGAAACAAGATAATATTGCGATTCCTAAGCCTCATTAAAAAATCTGTTTTCTTCCTTCAGTGTTCTCTTGATCTCCTTTTGACGTGATGGGCTGTTAAGCAGACAGAATTAAAAAAATACTGTCAAACTGTGCAAATATTCACAAATTCCACTTTAAACAGAAACGCAGTGCACTACTGTCAAAAGGTGATAATGGATTAGGCATACTCAACCCCCGTAAACTTGCCAACCATACTCGTGGGGTAGTGGTGCCAGTCAGGCAGGGGAAGTTAGAGCTAAATCATGAGCATAGCAGCTGTCAATTTAGCCCTCAGGGCTCACTAACATTCTAGTGAGGCCAGTCAATCTGGGAGGATTATTTTGTTGAAATTCTTTGTTATTTTAAATGTGTTTATTTTAAAATATAAAAGACGATCAAAAATGTATTAAGAAAAGTACACATCGTTGCAATTGTGAATTGTGCTGCAATGAAAATTTGAGTTTATTTGTCTTTTTGATGAAAAGTTCTTCTTTTCTGTTCTTTTTGCTTAAGATTGCTTTGGTTATTTGGGCTCTTCTCTGGTTCCAAACAAAACATAGAATTGTTTTTTCTAGATTTGTGTAGTATGAAGTTGATAATTTGATGGCGATTACATTGAATTGTAAATCACTTTCAGTAGCGTGGACGTTTTAAAAATGTAGACTCTACCTATCCATGAGCATGATATGTTTTCCCATGTGTTTATGTCCTCTGTGATTTCTTTCCTCATGGTTTCATAGTTCTCATAGAGATCTTTCACCTCCTTGGTTAATTATAATCCTAGGTATTTTATTTTATTTGTAGCTACTGTGAATGGTATTAAGTCTTTGATTTGACTCTGGGCTTTATACTGTGATTGGTATATAGAAATGCTACTGATTTTTGTGTATTGATTTGTATCCTAAGACTTTGCTGACTTTATCAACTTATCAATTCCGGGAAACACTTAGTGGAATCTTGGGAGTTTTCTAGAAATAAGATCATATCATCAGAGAAAAGTGATAGTTTGACCTCCTCTTTCCCAGTTTGGATACCTTTTTTCCACTTGCCCAATTTCCTTGGCTAGGAATTCCAGCACTATGTTGAATAGAAGTAGTGACAGTGGGCATCCTTGTCTTTTTCCACATCTTAGGGAGAATGCTTTCAGCTTTTCCCCATTCAGTATGATATGGGCTATGGGTTTGTCTTATATGGCTTTTATAATTCTGAGGTATGTTACTTGTGTGCCTAGTTTGTTAAGGGTTTTTATCATTAAAGCATGCTGGATTTTGTTGAATGGCTTTCTGCATCTATTGAGATGATCATATAGTTTTTGTTTTTGCTTTTGTTTATGTGGTGAATCACATTTATTGATTTATGTATGTTTAACTAACTTTGCATCCTTGGGATGAAGCCTACTTGGTCCTGGTGGATTACTTTTTTTGATGTGCTGTTGAATTGAATTTGCTAATATTTTGTTGAGGATTTTTGCATCTGTATTCATAAGGAATATTGACTTTCAGTTTGTTGTTATTGTTGTATCCTTTCCTGGCTTTGGTATCAAGGTGATACTGGCTTAATAGATGACTTGGGGAGGATTCCCTCCTTCTCAATTTTATGGAATAATTTCTGTTTTATGGGTACCAGCTCTACTATGTAGATCTGGTAGAATTTAGCTGTGAATCCATGTGGTCCAGGGCTGTTTTTACTTGGGAGGTTTTTAATTACTGTTTCCATCTCACTGTTCATTATTGGTCTGGTCAGGAGTTCTGTTTCTTCCTGGTTGAGTCTTGGGAGTTTGTGTGTTTCCAGGAACTTGTCCATTTCCTCTATATTCTCTAGTTTATAAGCCTAGAGATTTACATAGTATTCATTGATCATGCTTTTTATTTCTGGGGTATCAGTTGTAATGTCATCTTTTTGATTTCTGATTGAGTTTATTTGGGTTCTTTTTCTTTCTAGCAAGGAGTCTGTAAAATTTTGTTTATCTTTTCAAAGAACCAATTTTTTGTTTCATTAATTCTTTGTATTTTTTGTTTGTTTTTCAATGCATTTAGTTCTGCTCTGACTTTGATTATTTCTTTTCTTCTGCTGGATGTGTGTTTGATTTGTTCTTTTCTATTTCCTTGAGATGTGACATTAGGTTGTTAATTTGTGATCTTTCTGTCTTTTTGACGTAGGAATTTAAGGCTATGCATTTTCCCCAGAGGAATGCTTTTGCTATGTCTCATAGATTTTGATAACTTGTGTCCCCTTTGTTGTTCCATTCAAAGAATTTTTTGATTTCCATCTTAATTTCTTTCTTGGCCCAATAATCATTCAACAGCAGGTTGAATGACCAGACTGCCCTGCATAAAATACCCAGAATAACATTATATAAAAATCAGCACAACAGATACCCACCAGTGTAAAATCACCTAAAAAAAAGAAACCCTATAAAATAATAGAACAAGAGGTAATACAGAGCTACAAGGGACTACCCAACAGGATGAACAGACCAATATCCCACATATCAATGCTATCAATTAATGTTAACAGACTGAATGCTCCTCTCGAAAGTCGTAGGCTTGGTGAATGGATGAGAGAACACAACCCAAGAATCTGCTGTGTAAACCTCAAGGACACAGACTCAAAATTAAAGGGTGGAAATAAAATATTACATGAACTCAAAAGACAGCAGGTGTAGCCATTCTCATATCAGATAAAATCGACTTTAAGCCATCAAAGGTGAAGAAAGACAAAGAGCATCATTGTGTAATGTTAAAGGGGAGCAATTCAACAAGTAGTTTTAATATAATAATGATGATATTTTATTATGAGAATGCATACATATACTTTATAGTGTGTATGCATTCTCAGCAACAACAACACAAAATTAGATGGGCATGGTGATTCACATCTGTAGTCACAGCTACTTAGGAAGCTTAGACAGGAGGATCACTTTAGCCCAGGAGTTCAAGGCTGCAGTGAGCTGTGATCAGGCCACTGCATTCTAGGCTGGGGGATAGAGTGTGTCCCTGTCTAGTTCCTCAAGAACAGTCTGTATGTTTACATGGGAAAAAAATGAGGCACAGATAAATTTTGTTCTTGCTGTATAACTGTGCCTCATGCCTGTCACAGCAAAAAGCGGTACATACTTAATATTTTTCAAAATTTATTTCTTAAAATTGGCAGTTACAATTTGACACCATTTAAGTTTGTTATGAATATTCAACATCATAAAAGTGTCAGTTATTTATGAGTTGATTTATAATTTCAGTTTTCCTAAAATTAATTTTCTACAACTAAACATTTTGATTATAATTTTCTTTGGAAGAGCAAATATTTAAGAATGGTAAAACTTTGTAAAGATTAGGAATGCTGATGGTGACTTGGTTAGGTATCACAGATGTTAGATTTGTATGTAATTAGAATCATATTGATGGCACATTTATACACAGAGTTATGCAATAGAATAGAAAATCATTAAGTTGACCCAATTTCATGAGAAATAGAAAGTGTTACAATGTTATCTGCAATTAGTGGGGGAAATTGTTAGCCAAATGGAGAAATAATTTGATTGATTTCTGAGGATATACAGCAAGAAGAGTTTAATATACAGGCAGGATGTGGTGGCTCATGCCTGTAATTCCAGCATTTTTGGAGGCTGAGGCAGGAGAATTGTTTCTGGTTGGGAGTTTGAGACCAGCCTGAGCAAGAGTGATACCCCATCTGTACAAAAATGGAAAAATTAACCAGTCATGGTGTTGTGTGCCTATAGTCCCAGCTATTAGGGAGGCTGAGGCAGGAGGATTTCTGGAGCCCAAGAGTTTGAGGTTGCAGTGAACTGTGATGATGCTACTGTAGTATAGCCCAGGTGAGACTCTGTCTCAAAACAAAACAAAACAACAACAACAAAAAAGTATTGCAAACTCATAATAAAGGATACCTTAGATTCTGTGTTAACAATTTTAAAGTTAGCAGATAATAATGTCATTTGAAGTTAGCCCTGTGGCCAGTCTTATTGGATCTCCATTAGCAGGAAAAAGATGAGTTAAGGCAGAGACTTAGGATCTATGTAAAACTCACAGCTGTACCAAGACCTCCCTGCCCAGTTAGGCAGTGTATTTTTTATCAATGAGTACAATTGGCAAATGATAAATTGCTTCTGTGTATGACTAAATAAATACCAGAATGGATGGATAAATTAGTAGATACAATGATGAATGTATAAGTGGGTATCAGATGGGAAAGATTAATGGAGTCAAAAATGGATGATGCATAAGTAGATGACTGTATGTGTGGATTAATGGATGGATGGATAGATACAGAAATGTATTTTGGATGGAATTAAGAGATAAGGATAAATAAAATATAATATGGAAGATGGTGTATTTATATCAATGTGTAAGTGTGTATATATACACACACACATACACAAGAGGATTAAGGATTAACATTTTTGACAGCTAAATTGAGAATACAAGATGAACAGAAGGTGGATGTAAAATGGATTAATTGATAGATACACGCTTCAAAGAATATATGGATAGGTCAGTTCAGGAAAGGATAATTCCTAAATCTCAGTGCCTTAAAACTGTAGGTGTGTAATTCTCACAGTAACTGTTCAACAGATTGTTAAGGGTCCTATGGTCATGGCAGTAACTCATGGACCTAATGTCACAAAAGACAATAGTACTTCTTGCTGATTTTATCACAACATAAGGTGTTTGTGATTTTTTTTTTCTTTTTTTCTTTGTTTTAAGAGACAGGTTCTCCCTCTGTTGCCCAGGTTGGATTTCAGTGGTGTGATCATAACTTAGTGCAGCCTTGAACTCCTGGGCTCAAGCGATCCCTCCTGCTTCAGCCTCCCGAGTAGCTGGGACTGCAGGTGTTCACCACTGTGCCCAGCCAAGTTTTCTTATTTTTTTTTAGAGATAGGATTTCACTATGTTGCCCAGGCTGGGATCAAATTCCTGGCTTTACGTAATCCTCTCAACTCAGCCTCCCATGTCATTGAGATTACAGTGTGAGCCACTGCATTCATCTCTACAATATAAGGCTTTATTGTTAATTATCACTACAATAGAGTTCATTGACAATCATGCAATAGCTCTTAAATGCCTAATGATAAGTTGGGCAAGGTAAATTAATCACATGGTCTTCTGAAACTTCGGGAGGTTTAGGAATTGCATTTCTTTCATGTTCTTGTAAAAGAAGGATAAAGAACATACTGAATGCTACTAACATCTACCATAAGGCACCTCTCTGGTCTCAAATACTGTATTTATTCCCCACTTACATGGAAAACTTCACTTTGGGAACAACAAAAAGTGTTACCCAGGTAAAAGTCTAATATGTCTTGGCACTGTCATCTCCTCACCATGAGGTGATTTGCAGTAATCTGTACCTCAGGTCGCAGTGTGTTCCTACTCTTGTCCCAGAGATATGTGAACTTAAAAGGTAGATATTTGTACCGCATACAGTGATTGCCCAGGGACAGGGCAACCATAATAAAACTCAACTCCAAGGTGTCAAATGTGATAGCGATCACCATTACGCAGAAATGTTGAAATCCCTCTGGAAAGACATTGTGAGGGCCCTGTATATTGTGGTACAGAATGTTTTATTAGGCCTTGGGAGTTGCTTCCTTTTCCTTTGTCCCCCCTTTTCCTTTGTTCTTCTTGGTTTTCCTTTGCCCTCTGGGACATTTTCCCATTTTCCCTATCCTGCTTAATTATTTTTTAGGTAGACATTATGAGATATATCCTATAGGGGAACTACAGAATTTTTACTGTTCATGGAGAGATGGAGCCCAAACATCATTTTAAGTCTTAAAACAATTATGAGCTTTTATTTTTTTTGGCAGTAAAAATAACTCATTTAAAAATGTAAAGTGAGTGTTATGTTTTGTAAGGTTTAGTGGCCTGTATGAGATTCTCCCTCATCTCTTACCTGTGGTTATCATGGAACCATGTGTTGAGGAGAATCCCCTTGAAATAATGAACTGTCATATACAGCAAAGCTTCCCTGAGAGCTATTGTATCAGACCCACAGGGATCTTTCCATGAGTGAAAATTGTGCATTCAACCAGTGGAATTTTGAAGGTGCTGTGACTTCAAATTGACTACAGATGGAAAGCCACAAGTGAGAATTCAAGACTTGGGGGATTGCGTACATTTAAGAAGGGAGGGTTGGATTTATGGTTTCAAGCTTGGTTGTTAGAGTGGATAGACAGAAGTATAGATTGATGGACAGATGCAAGATTGGTAAGTTAAATTTTCTATGTATTGTACAATTAATGTGGATTTAATAATTACTGGGTGAATTAATACAAGAGTGGATATTTAGAATGAAGTTTGGAAGGATGGTTGTGATAATCTGTTGTTTTATGGACTTTAGGATACAATAATGGATACATGCATGCTAAATTGGATATATGGAATAATGTAAGAATGGATAGAATATATGAGTAGATGACTGGATGGAAGTATTGAGAATAAATGTTTTGAAAACATTTGTGACGCGTGTAAGGTTACATGCATTAATGAAATCATTATTTAGTGAAGACGTAGATGGTTAAATGCTAATATGTTAGATTTGGAATGGATTCAAAAAGAAGTATTATATGCATGGAGTTTTAGATTGATGGATATAAGTATGGCTGACTAGAATACTGGAAAATTGTAGGGATCAAGGCATAGATACATTGATTGCATGGATGTGATAATTGCATGGTTGATGGTTTTAGAGTAGCTTGTTAGATGCATTGATGCACAGATGGTGGATTCAAAAAGGGATGATATAGTAATTTGATTGGTATGAGAATAGACTGATACAATAATAAAGTCACATATGTAAAGTTGAAGGAAAAAAATGAAAGTTGAAGGATGATAGTGTATTCTTGTCACGGGCAAATTTATTATTTATGAAATCAAAAATTTTGTGTTTGAATTCTCAAATTGTTCTGATGGTAAATAAGCAAAACAAATAAAAACCAAATATAGTAAGTTCACAAAGTAGTTTTCTTTTTCTTTTCTATTATTTTCTTTTTTTGAGACAGGGTCTCGCTCTGTCACCCAGGCCAGAGTACAGTGGCCTCATTATAGCTAACTGCAATATCAAAACGAGCGGGCTCCAGCAATCCTTCTGCCTCAGCATCCCTAGTAACTGGGACTACAGGCACACACCGCCATGACCAGCAAATTTTTCTGTTTTTTGATAGATGGGGTCTCATTCTTGTTCAGGCTGGTCTCGAACTCCTGGCCTTCAAGCTATCCTCCTGCCTCACTCTCACAAAGTGCTAGGATTACAGCTGTGAGCCACCATGCTTTGCCACAAAGTATTAATAGTTTTATGATCAAAATGATTTTTTAATATTTTAATTATGTGGGGACTTTTTGGAGATTGATGAATGATCCAATTTTACCTTCTTTATATTATGCTTGTTATGGTATGTATATTACAGTTTTCCATATTTTCCACAGTTGTGTCTGAGCTGGTCCAGTTTAAGAAGTGAGACCTTGTTTACTACATGATATTTTCATATCAATCCAAGTCATTGTACTTGTTTATCCTTTTCGTGGACTTCATTTTTCAAAAGTGCTGGTAAGAATCAGTAACTCTGCTGTACTGTTTCTTTTTTTTTCTTTCTTTTTTTTCTTTCTTTCTTTCTTTCTTTCTTTCTTTCTTTCTTTCTTTTTTTTTTTAGTAGGTGGGAGTCTTACTTTGTTGCCCAGGCAGGTCTTGAACTCCTGGCCTCAAGCAATCCTCTTGTGTGAGCCCCCTGGGTCGCTGAATCCAGTTCGTTTGTGGTAGTTTTGAATCCAAAACCATAGATGAATTCCATAAAACATAGAAGATCAACAGATTGTGGAGTGATTATTATTCACATGCAATAGGAGATAAAAGAGCTCTTAAATATTTATGCAGTATTGATATGTAGGCTGTGTAGATTGTGACTTACTAATCTTATCTACTCTCACCATAGAATGTAATGTTATCTGGACAGAGGCTATAATCTCTTTTTGTCCATACACTCAGTAAATTTTACATTATCTGATCCAGATTAAATATTTGGAATAAATGAATCAGTGGTGGATGGATAGAGGGAGACAAGGAAGGAAGTCATGCTGGTTGGGGAATAAAAAGAGAGTGAAACGAATACAAAAAGATGTCAGAGAGCTAAGTCATTAGGAAGCAGAATTTGCTGCATATCATATGGGTTGTAATGACAGCAGCAGGTTGAATTTTAGTTCCCTGTGCAGGACTTAGGACATTGCTAATACTCTCAGTGGGTACAAAAGGCAAGCAGACAGGAGCTAAGGAATATTTCAACATTGGCATGGGAAAAGTAGATTTATAATATCCTTTTCATTTGATTAGTGAATGAAGAGTCTTCATATATTTTCAAACATCCCTATTTTTTTTCCGCCCCCCAAGCATATTACCCAAGCAAGGACCAAAGAGACTTTCTTACAGGTAAGAGCATTAAGGCCTACATTCTGATTTTTAACATATTTTTTTTAGCTATATTGATGATAGATTAGATTCTTGTTTGAGTTATATTAAATTTCTTTTCCTAAAAACCTACTTTGTGGCTTATATGATCATTTCGAGATAATATTTAATCAAAGACTTTATAGTTATCTCTTGTTAGTAAACACAATTTAACAAAATCAGGAGTTTTTTAACTTTAGTACCACCAGAAGTTGCTGAAGACTCATCTGGGAAAACAGGGTGAATAAATATGTGGATATGTGGATAATAGTGGTAGTGAGTTTTGGTTTTTGGAAAGATTTCCACAAAATACTATGGGACATACAGAGTCTATTATTAGTGTTTCATTATACCGCTGTTGTTTTTTGTGTTTTTTTTTTTTTTCCTTAAACCCTGACTTGGTATATAAATTAGCACTAAGAAACTACATGGGAAATACTGGTTCAAAGAATGAATAGGTGGTTGAATGTCGTGAAGATAATTTGGAATAGGAAATAATCTAGTGAAATCACAACATATGGGCAAAAGAAAGAAGGAAAATTACAGTTTCATCATTTTCATAAAGTAAGTATGCCTAGTTTTCATAGCTCGGGGATTATTTAACTTTAGGATTGTGGGAGTTGTTTTTTATGGAGTGTCAATAAACACTTGACTTGAAGATGATATCCTTCTGTCACCAGGCATGGCTGTGTCATAACCTGTTGTTTATTTCCATTTGCAGTATCTTCTGTATTCTCCCAGGTGGTGACCATGTGGACAAGAGGATCATAGAACATTCCTAGTGATTCAATCTACAGCATCACCCAAATGCTGTTATTATTCCTCCTTTCTGGAATTTAGTTGCATTATGTATCTCAAGCAGCACAGCTTTTATAGAAACCCAGGAAAAGAAATGACCTACTTTACTGGCAAGTAATTGCCTAGAATGTTATTAAGTAGTTCTCTGTGCTGTCAATATATTTTGTACCTTCCTTTATTGTAGTGTATTACCTCATTGTATTTTTTATTTGTATTTTGCTTTACAAATGGAAGTGAAATTTGTGCTTGATAAATGTAATTAATTCATTTTATGGGCCCATTGACACCTTAGTCATTCTTCATAATAGCCAGGCTTTCTCAAAAGCTGAGTGTTTATGGTGGGCCAGTTTTGTTTTGTTTTTTCCATTTGTAAGATATTTTCTTCCTCATTTGAATCAGGAGCTCATAAGTTTTGCAACAGGTGCCAAACAAGATTATCTTAAACATTTGTGTTATCAGGACTAGAGCTTCTGTGGTTGTCTTTTTTATTGAACCTAATGAATCTCACTGTAGATCAGGTTCTGAGACTGTATATAGTTCACCTCTTTCCTAATGCCTAAACCTAGGATGTGGATTATATAACAAATGTAAGGGAGAGCCAGACCCTTGTGCTGACATTTTGAGCCAGGTTGATACTATTTTGTAGAACATGTTGTCCCATGATTTTCTCGATATGACTAGTACTCTCTTCTTTGGGGTCGGAATGAAAATCTCAGTATACCAAAGAGATTTCCCTTTTACTCACATTACCCTGATTTTTTATGGATTTTCTGCTTAACCTAAGTGGGCTTAATATAAAATGCTGTTTATTTGAAGTTTTTAATTGTTCACTTCTGAAACATAAACTGCATTGTCCATCAGAGAACTACTAATGTATTGCCTATAACCTGTCTTAATAGATAGGTTTATAGTATAGAGGGGTCCAATAATATATAGGCATCTCTAGACCAGTGTTAGCAATGTAAATAAATGCTAGAATTTTAAGATTATAGGATAAGCCCTTTCCTTGAATGTCAATTACTTTTACCAACACAAGACTTAATGGTTTAAAAATTTCACAATTTGTATAACCATCAATATCTTTCTCACTATATTATTTTGTTCATTGCCAGCTAGATTCTAAGGTGAAATTTGTGTTCCTTTGTAATACCCATTTATTTTATCTACAGAGAAGTTCCTTTTGTATATCCGTAGTTAATTTACCTCAAACTATTTCTTGTATTAATATTTTCCAAGTTCAAGATGCTCTTCTGGATATAAGAAGAGCATATGTCCCAATCACATATCTTCATGTTATATGAAACACAAGGTAATACCTAGTCAATATAGTATTTTGTAGTCTGTGCCAGCAGTCAACAAACTTTTATCTGTATAGGACCAGACTTGGCAGGCCATGCTGTTACAACTACTCAATTCTACCATTGTAGTGTGAAAGTAGCTATAACCAGTTTATAAACCATTAAATATGGCTATATTCTAGTAAGATTTATTTGCGAAAAACATGCGGTGAGCCACATTTGTACCAAAGGCTGTAGTTTGCTGACCCCTGGACTTGCAGTATTGGCTCAATATAGAAACCAGAAGGGAGAGAATGTCCTCCCTTCTCATGTGATTTTTCTGAATCTTCAACATACAAATTTCAACTTAAAAATGGGGAAGAATCTGCAATTAAAATTTCAAATTCTTGAATTTTAAAGCTGGTTTGAGTGTTGTAACTTTTTTTTTTTCTTTTAAGTCTCCTTTCCACTTTGGCTTGGCACCTAGTTTATTGAAATAGAGCCACAAAGAATGAATGAGTCAGTGATATAAGAAATCTATGATCATTCATACTTCTTCTATTCCTGCTTCCTGGGGGTGACAAGAGTTAACCATTTGTGGTATAGTGGTCAGTAACTTTTCTGAGCTTATATAAGTTTATATCAAATTCATTTACCAATTTTTGGTCCTTATGGTAGATGTTATTTTGTAACTTTCAGTTTTCTTTAATATATCATAGACATATTTCCAAATCAAAAATATAACTTATCTGTAGACTTTTTATTGAACATAAAGTGCATATTATAATGGATGAATCCATTTATTTTGGGAAATTCGGGTTAACTTTTTTTCATTTGTTTTGTTGTTGTATATAATGTTGTAATATATATAATTATACATCTTTTCTAATGTACTTGGGCTCTTAATTCTATACAATAGATGTTTAGGTGTGGAATTTTTGGATCATGAGTTATGGATACTTTTGGTTTCAGTGGATATTGTGAAGTTGCCCTTGAGAATATTATCTAGGCCATGGTAGTGCTGATTTTTGTAAAAACTTACATATGATGGGTGTTAATGGTTCTTTATATTTGTAGCCAATCTAATAGGTGAAAATGGTATTTTTAACTTAAGTCTTATTTAAACAGTAGATGGCCATGGATAAAAGAGACCAAATAGTGATGGATAATTTATAATACAAAGCAATACTTCACTTTTCCTCTAATTTAAAGAAACATCCTGTTTGTCAGAGCTAGAAACCATTAATATTATCTAAATTTAGTGCTTTTTGGAGATTCTTAAAATCGCTAAGTAAATCTTATGCCAGTGCTTTTAATTTTAATTTTTGAAATAATTTTAGAGTTGTAAGAATCATATAGAGAAACCTGATATAGATTCACCCAGATTGACTTTTCTTCTTCATTATTTTCTCTCTTTCCCTCCCCCTCTCTTCTTTTCCCTTCCCTCTCCTCCACCCTGTCTTTTTATACAGTGTTATTATTATATGAACTATTTTTTAGTAATTGGCAGACATTATGTTCCTTTAACCCAAAATACTTCAGCATTTACTTTCTACGGGCCATAACATCCTTTCATTTTAACCTTGGTAAAAATTTCAAAATCATGGAATGTATCACTAGTATGAAAGTATAACATAATATACAGTCCATATCCACATTTTACCAGTTGTTCTAGAGATGTTCTTTACAGTAATTTCTCCCCTTATTCAGGATCCAGAAAAGGATGGCTGTTTAGTTGTATTTAATCTGAAACACTTCCTCAGTCTTTCTTTGTCTTTGGTGACGTTGGTATTCTTGAACAGTAAATAGCTAACAGTTTTTAAGAAGATGTCTCAAATTTTGATTTTTTATTTCCTCATGAAAAGGTTTAGGTTATGCATTTGGGGCAGGAATATTTCAGAATTGAAATATCCTTAGTCTTTTTTAGTGAATCACATCAGGTGACAAATGATGTTACTTTGCCCCATTATTGGTAATGTTAGCTTAAATCACTTAGTTTGATTGTTGCCCACTAGGCTTCTCCATTTTAAAGTTAATATTCCTTCATATCATAATTAATAAATATTACGTATGGAAATAATTTGAAACTATGTAAATATCCTATTTGTCATCAAACTTTCACATAGTAGTTTTTATACTGATAGGTGATTCTTACCTACATCAGTGGCTATTTAAAAAAAAAATCTCAGTTATTGGTTATATTCATTAGTTGGTATTCTACTGTAAGGAAGAATTTCTGTATCATGGCTTATAAGAAATGTCCAACAAAATATTTTTTAAACTGAAAAACTGAATGAAAGAATGAGGTAGTAATCTACATGAGAAAGCAGGGAAGGGGTTACTTAAAGAGTCTAAAGAATATATGTCTAAATCGTGGAATGTAATATGAGTGGCACATAGAACTCCACAGGTGGATAATATAAATACATTCACATGGTAGAAGGAGAAGAGCAAGTTTTTAGTGGTAAAATCCAGCTAGGGGTTGTAACAGTGCCTTCATTATTGTCAGGGTAGTCAACAGTTTTCTCGAAAAGACTGTGAGGCATGGTGGTGGAATCTGGGTTCAGATTCATACTAGATTTGTTTTCTGTGTAGATAGTAAATCAGTGGTATTCTCTCTATTTGTTTTTCATTGCTTTGAGTTTCTTTAACCCATTAGAGTAGCCAAGGTCGATAGGGAAGGGACTGCATTCAGGAGCTATCTGAAGATAAACAGTCAGCTTTATTCATGTGTCGCCTTAGCACTGTCCCTTCCATCCTTTGTGGTGATGTTTGCATTAGGGGTCCCCAAACTATAGTAAGTTGTATAATTATTTCATTATATATACAGTTTAATAATAATATAAATAATGTGCACAATAAATGCAATGCCCTTGAATCATCCTGAAACCATCTCCCCACTCCCTAATCTAGGGAAAAATTGTCTTCCATGAAAATGGTTCCTGGTAGAAAAATGTTGCGGACTGCTGGTATAGATAATACAGACTGTTATAGTTGCTATTTTGGTTACATCCTGTATGTGTGCATTCTCTGTTTTGTGTTCTCTGTAAGTAGGGCAGCAGTCCACTAATAGTAGTCTCAGATTTTATGCCAGTTAAAGAACGTTTCCAGAATAAAGACATTCTTAGTTTTGAACAGTGTCTTAGTTGTATTGATGAAGTGGTCATAATCATGCTGACTATGACGAGTTTCAAAATCTGGCTCATTGTTGCTGAGGTCAAGCCATGTGGCATTAATAAAAATGCCATGCCAATTTATAAATTGTGAACCAATGCAGTAGACTAAGAGGCTTGAAAATGACCTAAAGATTTGGCCAAAAGTGATCCGAATATTCCCTGCTTTCTATATCAAACTTTGTACTTAGTTTTTAATGGCAGGCTTGTAATATTGCTCATTAAATATATGACGGAGAAAATGACAGTAAGGCCAAAAATTACTGATTGTAGAGAAATGAAGTATAAACTGAATAAACATGCAGATAAATAGACATATTACCAGTAAACAAAGTTATCTAAAGAATGGAAACCAACTGAAGGAGGCAGTCAGGAATCTAGGAGAGTCTGTTACCATTTTAGTAAGAGTTTGTTGCTTTTACATATCATTTGGTAAGGAAGTCTTGGAAAATTTGAAATCTGCCTAAATCACAGTCTCTTCTGTTCCATGAAGCTACATGTGTCAGAGTATTTAAGATGGTTTTATTATCAAATTCATAAATTCCACCTCAATCTAGCAAAGGTAAAATTTCCATGATATGAAGGAAATTTAAAAAGCAAAGGAAATCACAATAGGAAAGCATGTTACTATTTAATTATTATCTTTCATGATAATAGAAACTGTGCTTTTTAAATTTCATAGTATTATGGGGTTACAAAAGTTTTGGTTACATGAATTACTTTTGGAAACTACTTTATGATACAGAGAGAAAGGTACAGTAATCTCACAGAAGAATCCAGCTTCTCTCTAATTCAAATACAAATAGAACCCACATACTTTTCACCTGGACATGCAGGTGAGGGGAGAACACATCTGGGTATGTTAAAGAAAGGAGCTTTCAAGTAAGTAGACTATGAACTTGAAATGAGATGCAGAAGAGAGTAAATGGAGTCTATATATGATTGAACATAGAACATAATGACTCCCCATTAAAAAGTGGCCCAGTAAATACTATGCAGTCTCACCATTCAGGGTAAAGCCTCTTCCTTCCAGTAGGAGCAGAGTGAGCTAGACCAAGGAAAGCTGAGGGAGAAGATTGTAGTCTCTCATTTATCCTTATATTTATTGAACTTTACTACTCTGATAGATTTGCACAAAAATCCAGGCATAAGGCTCTTCTGCTAACTGATTTAACTACCATAGGATATTAAGTTAATTCCAAGGCAAAACTATATAATTGGTTAAAAATACCACCTCCATATTTATTTGATGGTTTGACATATTCTTTGCTAGATTTTCCACCTAGTTTATCACGTGGGAATATATAATAATCATGTTACCTTTATTTTTCCACAAGGTAATTAAATTTTAAAATTGATACATTATCTTCAATAATTATAAATTCTGAAAAAATGTGTCTACTCCCATAATTTCTCATTCAGCTTTTTCTAAATTGAGTGTTCTCACTCAAGTGTTTCGGGCAAGAATTGCCTTGTTCAATGACTGTGTTTTAATCATAATTTACATCCCGACTGCTTTGGTTTTTCAAGATTTCCAATTTTTATTTCTATAGTACTCAAATTTTCTGAAATTATGTATATTCAAACAAGTTAGGTAAGTTAAAGTTCACCATGGATATCTAAATATAAACACTGATAAGATAGCAAAAGTGGAAATAAGGCAAGTTCATGGTTATTTCAATAGTCATTTGGAATGTGCCGTATTAAGTTGGCTTACATGGAAGTATTGAGAAGTACTGAGATTTGGGATGTAATTTGAAAGTATCGCTAGTCTCACTTGATAAAACATTGGATGATATCATGTGAGAAAAGAAGAGGAGGAGAGGATTGAAATAGGACTCTTGGGATTTGGGCCTTAACAATTGAGTAAATTGTGACACTGTTTACTATTTCCATGCTAGGGAAGGTTGGTTTTCTCCAAATGTAGGATAAAAAAATATCTATTTTGTCAGTTTTAGATTAACATTAAACCCACAGGTTAAGATTTAGATTTTTACGGTACAAATAGGAAGGAAGCTTGGGCTTGGGGAGGGGGGTAGTTTGGAGATAGAGATAATACTTTGGATTAATTGAGATATAACTTGTTAATTATGGCCATGGGAAGATAAGATCTAGAGATAGAGTACATGCAGGACTAGGAATGTATTTGCCTGAGACTGTGCCTTGCATGCTCTATCATTTAGGTGTTTAGAAAATGAGGAGGAATCCATTAAAGGGGATTGTCTAGAGTGCCTACAGTTATTAGATGAAAACCAAGGGATTTTGATATCCCTGACAATAAATGAATAATGAGGTTAAAAATAAATGAGATTACAGTTGGCTTTTGGTTTGGAATTGAAAGACACAAGTTTGCAAATAGAATATCATTGATTTTAGGTAAAAATGCTATGTGGGGATGAGAGGCAGTTTTCTACTATTAGGTGTTTTAGTAGAAATGCCTAATAAAGTGATATTTTTGAGTTGATTTGTCCTATAATGATGTGACCAATGTTAGTTCAGCATAGACACCTGCTGATGCCTGTGAGTGGCTTGTGTGAAATAGTGTGTGAACATAGTAGAGTGAAGATGTATCACAGTTGTATAATTTTAGATCCTCTTCATCATACCATATATTTATACAAAATAAAACTGAATGTCTTCATTTCATCTCTTCAGTCTTCTAACAGCAGTCTTTGTGCAGATTTATCATTTGAGTTCCCCTTACATTGTCTCTGTCTGTTCTTGCAGCCATTTGGCACAAAAATGTTTCTTTGAGGCAAGATTGCTGTTCAGAGATCTTGGCTTCTATGAGATGTTTAGCAAAGATTGTTGAGGAAAGGAATGGGTGAGGGGCCATGTGAAAGAAAAAGTAACAGCCCAATGATGAAGAAGGAATGAAGAAAGGATGATGCTAGGATTGAGGGAGTGAAGCAAGATAGAATGTATATAAGGTAGAATTTTGAAAGAAAGAGTTGCAGGGCAAGATCAAGGTGTGTTGAGCCTACATTTTAGCTACTGGTTCTAGAGGATATTAAATGGCAGTAACTTCACCAAAGTCAAGGAGAAGATATGGCTGTGGAAGATGTTCTTTTCCAGTTGAATCTGGGGAAGGTGTTGACCACATCATTGTACATTGTCATTCTCTAACTAATGAGTCATGGAAACTGTCCAGCCTGTCTATATATCTACCATTTAAGTTTTGTAACATGCCTTATACTTCTAGCATTTCAGTTACCAAATGTCATTTCATCCTTCCTTTTTATGTCTGTTTAACAGACTATAAATAATGAGCTCCTATTGACAGGGATATTTTCCTATTCATATTTAGCTTTCCATTACCTTATGGAGTCTAGTATGTAGCAGATATTTAATTTAGTAACTTTGCTGACTAAACTGCTTTTTAGATCAGAGATTAGTGAAATTTTGATAAATGAGCCCCAGTCACCTAAAGTGTGAGTGAAATAAGGGTTTTTACAAACCCAGTATGAGGTAGATATTTGGTACTTTTTTGGGAATGTTATGGCATGACTGAGGAAATCACACATTCTGTAGAATACATTGAGTTGGATTGTGCAAATATAGATCGTGGTATTGGGGAACCAAGCATCTGCTAGATTAGACTTTTTTATGATGAAAATTAGGGGTTGAGTATAAATCTCCATTGATAGTTGTGGAATAATAGAATGTAATTCCTGTTCTCTTTCCTGCTTGTATAGCTGTCCTGTTCGTGTCCTCTTTTTCTCTGTGTTCCCTAAAACAAAAACAGTCCAAAGAAGAATCCTTATGCATGGTAACTTTCTTTTTCTTTTTCTTTTTCTTTTCTTTCTTTCTTTCTTTTTTTTTTTTTTTTTGAGACAGAGTTTCCCTCTGTTGCCCAGGGTAGAGTGCAGTGGCATCATAGCTCATTGCAGCCTCGAACTCCTGGGCTCAAGTAATCATCCTGCCTCAGTCTCCCTAGTGGCTGGCAATGCAGATGTGTGACCCCAGGCCTCACTAATTTTTTTCTATTATTAGTAGTGTTGGGGTGTGAGTTGGGGTGTTGCTCAGGCTGGTCTTGAACTCCTGGCTTCAAGTGATCCTCCCACCTAGGCCTCCCAAAATGTGAACTTTCTAACTTTTAAAAATTCCTCCTTTATGTATCTGTATATCATCCTACCATGCTAAGTATTATGGGTGTTTCCTAAGAGTACAAGAGTTATATTCATTTCTGTGATCCAGTTTACTTGTTTAATGTTGGAATTCAAGGAATACTGAAGAAATGTATACTAATTAATAACAGATGACGAGAGTATATGTGTTTCAAATAAGAAACCAAGAGAGACAATAAGGAAAATAAGAAGGAATTACTTGTGAGCCTTTCAAATTACTCTTGAGTTCAGAAAAACCAGAAGACACACTTGTGGAGATTGTGAAGAGGTAAAAACCTGTAGAAAAATTCCCTATCAGTAGGGAGCTGACCAGGTTTTTAGAAAAATGTTGATTGCTAGGACATTGAGACATTAGGTAAACAGGAGATGTGCTTCCTCATCTTGCTTTCATTCTGGCTTCTCACTAGCTGTTCTGAGTAAGTTTAAGATTTCTTCTGACTTTGTTACCTTTGGAAAAACTGTTGCTCTTAGTTTAATTTGGAGTAGTATCAGATTTACAGAAGTCTTGTTAAATTGTCTTGTTGATTCATGTTTTTCTCTTCGTTGATAATCTCACATGGTATTCCCACCTACACCCTATACCCACCCTATGGCTTCGCGGAGAAGTGCTGGTTTGCAGAGACGATCTGAGTGGATTCATGCTAAGATGGTAAATTTGAGTTGAGACCATTATTGAATGGCAGTCAGACCTGAGGTATCATAGGATTGATCAATATGCCTTAATGTAAATAGCTGCATGTATTTAGTCCTATTTGCTTTGGCTCCCCATTTCAAGCTTTTAATATTGTTTTTATATCCTTATAAATGCACATACAAATTTTGATTTAATTTATGTTTTGTGTTCTGTCTCCTTTCCCCAAAATAAATATAATGAGCTCCTACTTGACAGGGATTTTTTTCTTTCTATTGTCTTATGCTACAATGTCAAAAAGTAAGAATTTCATTGAATAAACAAATTTTCAAAAGAATGAGTGAGAGAGAGGTCATGAATGAGAGAGAATATAGCAATAAAGGAAAGAGAGATATTCTGATAGTCATGTAATATTGCATATATATTATGTATAACTATAATATATTTAATGTATTATATACAATAAATATTACTATATTCTGTTAATGTATTTGAATAATTTTGGAATCTGCCACGTTTGACAATGTTGAAAAGAGAAAGATATAAAATGTAGTGATTATTTAAAAATTAGATATGGATATGTAGATATTAACTCTTTAAGAATACAGTTATTTGGTTTAAAATAAATGATAGGTAAAAAATATAAAAATGTCTGAATTTTGGAAATTGGAGATGGTTTTCTCTTTGGGGACTTTCTCCTATGTCTGCTCTATGTCAATGTTGTATAACTCTCACTTTGTCATGGCTCCATCTTTGCTAACCCTTCTGAACCTCTACATGGGCAGAAAAGGGTCCCCACTGATGATACTTTGGGTCTGTCTTCAGATATATTGGGAATTCAAGGGATATGAGCTGCTGTGGCCTAAGAAATAACTCTCTATGTTACCAATGGAAGTAAAAGGGCTAGTTGCTGTGCCACTTGTTAATACCCAGTTTTGAATCTTGCTTCTCAGTCAGAAATTTTACCTTCATTCTAAATCTAACATTATTTTTCTGGATCATTCATATTTACCCAAATATTAACCAGTTTCAGACTTCTTCATTCTTTCCTGAAGTTCCAAGTTTCCTTTTGTTATCATTGTCCATATGCCTAAAGAACTTTCTTTAGTGTCCTTACACTGCACGGCTACTGTTGATAATTTTAGTATATGGTGATTAGTTTTCTTTTCTATGACCATGTCCTTTTTTAGTTCTCTTTAGTGAAAGATATTGTTACTGAATATAGAATTAATAATTCACTTATTTTTTAGTACACTGAAGATAATCCACTGTTTTCTGGACTCCATTGATTTTGAATGGAAGTCAGCAAATGTTTTAATTATTGTTTCACTTTACATAATTGTGCCATTTTTCTCTGACTCCTCAAGATTTTCTTGTCATTGATATTGGGCCAATTTTGACTCTGATGTGACTCAGTGTGGTCTTCTTTGTATTCTTTGGTTGCTTGATGAAATTCTTGAATGTGTAAATGTTTTGTCTTTCATCACATTTGGGAGAATTTCAGCGATTTGGAAAATAACTTTCTCAGTCTCTTTTCTTACCCCAGGGACTCTAATTTGTTTGTGCGTGTTATTTGTGTGTGTGTGTGTTAGATCTATTGATATTGTTCTACAGATTCCTGCTATTTATTAAATCTTATTCTCTTGTTTTTTGGATTGAATAATTTCAAAATTGTGTTTCCATGTTCACTGAATGTTTATTCTGTTATTTCCAATCTGCTCTTTTTTTCAGATATTTTATTTTTTACTTCCAGAGATTTCTTGGATTTTTAAAAATGTTATATCTGATGTGATATCTTATTTATTTGCTATAAGTATATTTTTCTTTATGTTTTCAGCATAATTATAATGACTTTTAAAAAATTCCAACATCTGGACTGTCTGAAAGATAACTTCATTTATTGCTCTTTCTCTTAAGTATGGGTTATGTTTCTCTTTCTTTATATGCCAGGTAATTTTAGATTGTAACTTGGACTTTGTGAATATGTTGTAGAAACTCTAAATCTCTTTTGCTTCTGTAATACAATATTTTTCAGCCTCAGCACAATCGATATTTTGCATTTGATTATTTCTTTGTTTTTTCGGAGGCTGTTCTTTGAGATATCAGCTAGCATCCCTGGCCTCTACCCACTTCATGCCAGTAGCATAACTCCCTCCCCTCCCACCACCTTTGCCACTGTAACAATCACAAATGTCTTGCAGCATTTGCAAATGTTCTTTTGTGTGATGGGGGCTAAAATCACCCATCCGTATTCCCCCTTTCCCATTGAGAACTATGGCTGTAAAGTGTACTGATTGTTATTAAGGCAAGCAGTTAACTTGGATGGATTCAAACTCTAGTTTCTGCCTCCTGTGCCACGGGAAGCAGCAGAATACTCTGTTTAATTCTTTTCATATTGGTTGGGCTACTTGGAGTCTATTCTACACAATGGGCAGTTGAGGGGTCAGCCAAAGATTTCAACAGAATTTATACACAGGATTTCAGGCTCTTCCTTTCTGGATCTATACTCTGTGGGATTTTCTCCTCACTTTCCAGCTTTTACTGAGGCTACCCTTAAGCAAAATTCCATGAAAATAGAAGGAAGTTCTTTTCATCCAAGCGTGTACTCCCTTCTAGCATAGGGAAGTTGCTTTCCATGCCTTTAGGTGGTTGTTTTGATATTGAGTCTGAACTTTATAATTGTTATCTGTGGGGGGCTTAGTTTGATAGTAGGTACTCCATTACTAGTACTCAAAGCTGTGTGTCTTACCTGACCTCATGGGAAAAATGTTTCAACTTATGAGACAATAATGTGCTTGCTAGTTTCACTGATTCATGCATTCTAAAATATGCAATCTGCAAATGGTAGAGCTCTGTATCCTACATGAAACATCTGATTTTCACAAATGTTTTTTATAAAAAGGATACAAACTCAGATTTATTTAGGAATTTTTTTAAGCATAGCAGTTCTTATAAAATATATATTTTTATGCTCTGCCTGTTTTTTTGTTTTGCCTAGCAAGAATTTTGCATTCATGTGGAATAATGTCTTATTTTCTACTCATCAAAAACAAATGGAACTTTGATTTCACTAGGTGGCATGTTCCACTTTGCCTTGGTATTATTATTAGGAGCACTAGGTGATTAATTTGGGCCAAATACTATTTTCCACCCTTATTCCACAAACATTATCACCCGCTTTTACCACTTTAAAGTGATGGAAACATTCTCCAGAATATTTTTACCCGTGTCACAGAAAATACGGTAAAATGGATAAAATTAAGAAATTATTTTCCCACAGTACCTGTAGCTAATCCTTCCTCAGTGTTATTTCCCACAGTTCAGATATTGCAAAGAGATGATATTCAGTCCATAGTCCATAAGTATGGGGGTGTAATGAGCCTTGATCTCAGAGTAAGCTACCCAATAGTAGATGCCCTAGTCATCTGAAATAAGGCCATGCTTATGTGGCTTTTGTGTAAAGTCTAAAGGTGAAATGTAACTATTTCCTTCTTTGAGTAGTTGGTATAGCAAATAGTTGAAACAGAAGTTTAGGTTAGCAAAGTAGGATATTGTAGATATTTTAACAAAGGTTAGTTATAAAGAGCTATTAACTAAACAGTTTAACTGTATCTGTTTCATACTTTTGATAAAACCAACTTCCTTTAACATGAAATTTGTTTCTTTATATTCTTGCTTTACCCTAGAAAGTCTTACAAAAAATAATCATTCATTATTTCAAATGGTTAGTTTTGTTTTCATGGTATTCATAGTGAAAGAGTAAGTTAAAGACTGAGTGAATGACTGTTATTTAGAAAAATCAGAATAAAATGGGGAGAATTGGTGATAGAAATACATTGCATTTAATTAGTTGAAAACACTATCATTATGGTCAAAGCATAGGCATATGGAATATTTTGTGAATTGTACAGTAGATAAGACATTTGATATGAATTCTCTTAACAAAGAATTGATCCGGCTCTTGAAATACCATTTTTAAATTGAAGATAAGCCGGTCATAGGCATCTCACAACTTCTGAATTTAGGGACGATGAAGTTAATTTTCCAATTGTATCTGTTTCATTTGAATGGTATATTTTTTCACTTTTCTCATAACTCCCACATGTCAACTCCCATAATGATCATGAGGAAAAGGGAGCTATTACAATTCTTGCTATGTACACCATCACTAAAACATAGTTCCTGTATTTCTGTGGTCTTAAGAGAAATTGAGAAACAAAATTTCAATGAACATATAAGACAAGGTGCTGTGGAAAAAGAAGTATTCAGTTTTGAGAAAGAATTGATTGGTGTCCTTGTGTCTTATGTTGATGATTTGCAAACTCTGCCCTAATTCTGCTTTTATCTGTCTAAATTCATCTAATCTTATGTATCAAAAAATTATTTATCAATCTGGCTTTATCAATCATCTGTCTATATCAATCAATCATCCATCTGTCATCTATCTATGTCATTTAGCATAAGAAACAGAAGAGCATAGCAATGGAGATTCAAGGAAGTTACCTCCTATGTGAGCAGGCAGAGGTGATAGTGCCCTATGAGGTGATGATGTATAAAAGGAAAAAGAAGAGAGCATGAGGACTGAGGGAGCCTAACTCAGGGGCTTTGCCCAGCAGGAACTCTGGCCTTGTTACTATGCGTGAATCTCAAAAATCAAAATAGAGCTGACAATCTTGTGTCATCTTGGCATGAGAAAACTTAAATATGGTGACTCTGCTTTTTCAGTCTTCCTGTATTTCCATAATTTAAAGCTCTGTTTTAATTATGTATATAGTATTATCACCCTAGCCTGTTTTAAACTAGATCATGGATTGGCAAACATTTTCTGTAAAGCACCAAATAAACATTTTCAGTTTTGAAGGATTTATCATCTCTGTTGCAGCTAATTTACACTGCTGTTGTGGTATGAAAGCTGCCATAGATGATATGTAACTGAATGAGTGTGGTGTGGCTATATTTCAATAAAACTTTACATCGGCCACCTGTGGGATGGAGTTTACCAATCCCTGAACTACAGCATTGGCTAAACTGAAACCTGAAAAATAATAAGATTAACTCAGCCATGTGGTAAAAATATTTGAGAATTATTTCACCATTTTATTTTCATGAAAATTATTTTTAGCTCCTTTGCCATTTCCCTTTCATAAGAGAGTGATATAAATGACTGCCACATGCTATCATCATGACCTAAACAATGCAAAATGAGTACTGTATAAGTACTTAGAGTAATGTGAACCCATTTTAGTTAAAGCTTATAAATGGTATTTCAAAATTTAATGTATTTCTTCCTCATTTCTTCTATAACATTCCCAAGAATTAGTGTCCACAATCTTGTCTGTTTTCTTTTCCAATTTGGCACAGTTACAATAAAAAATGTTGTCTCTCAGGAGGCTGGATGGTGTCTGTCCCCCTTGGACAATGATTTCCACCTATTTTGACTCCATCTGAACACTTGTAATTGTTTCATCATATCAGAGTAGGATCAATACATGCCAAAGATATTATTTAACCTAGCTCATAAAAACTTGAGTCAACAGTATATGTAGCCAACGAATACAATCTTTAGTCCAGTTATATTGTTTTCCAAATTTGCTCTTATTTGTCCATGCTATCTGAATGGAGTATTTAAAGGAGAGGAAAAGCCCATGCACTGTGGCTCATACCTGCAATCCTAGCACTCTGGGAGGCTGAGGTAGGAGGATTGCTTGAGGCCAGGAGTTCAAGAACAGCCTGAGCAAGAGTGAGACCCCATCTCTACTAAAAACAGAAAAATTAGCTGGGCATGGTGCGGGTGCCTGTAGTCCCAGCTACTCAGGAGGCTGAGGCAGGAGAATCACTTGAGCCCAGGAGTTCGAGGTTGCAATGAGCTGTAATGAGGCCATTGCACTCTAACCTGGGTGACAGAGCGAGACCCTGTCTCAAAAAAAAAAAAAAAAAAAAAAAAAAAAAAAGAGAGAAAGAGAATAAATAACCTGCTAACTTTAAATTTGGGCTATTTCTTGTTTTGCAGTCAATTATAAATATGTGCATTTATTTGAAACATATGACAAATTTAATGTTAATATTCTATGAAAAGCTCACTTAAATTAATTGGGAAAGTATGTAAACAAACAATTCATGAAAGAAAAACATTGCGAATGGCCAAGAGCATATAAAGTATGCTGTACCTTACAATCTTTATAATTAAATTTGTGCACATATGAAATATCAAACATGAAATTATATTTTAAATGTATATTAAATAAATCAACAATTGTTTGCCTTTTTCACCTATCAGATTAACAGGTATATATGTTAACAAAGTATAGAGAATTTAGAACTCTTTATGTGTTACAGTCTTTTCAGGAATAAAGTGGAAAATAAATATCAGAAGGAAATTAGCACATTTTGATCAACAATTTTAGTTTTAGAAATTTACCAATAAGGATGTAATAGGAAGCATTCCAAGATGTATGTAAACTTAAGGGTACTCATTACAGCATTAACGATACTTGTAAGATAGCAAATAACATTTTTGTCAAATCATGCTAGGAAAATTTGTGATGATACATTTAACCAATTCAGTTATTAATATTGTAATGTATGTTGAAATTAATCAGTATGAAAGTACAGCTTTCAAACATTCATTTTTCCACCGGTAATTGAGTATCAACTATGTTTGAGGCATTAACATTGTATTTCATTCATGTGAAACAATATTTGTATGTGCTTATTCTGATATGGTCAATAAATTAATTTGATAGGAAAAATACTCACAAAATATTCACAATGAGTTCTGGTCATTATTTTGTTCTGCGTGTTTGTGTGTGTGTATGTAGTTTTAAATACATATATTATTTCAATTATTCATAGCATTATTGAATTCTTAGCATATGTACCAATGTGGAGATAAATACTATAGATGAATTATATCATTTAATGCTCATAATAAACATGGAATTAGGGTATTTATTCCTGTTTTAAAGATTAATAAATTGAGGCTGAGTTTGAATTCGTGTAATTCATCCTATTATTCACAACATAAGAAAAATAAAACTACACTATGGTGTTACAACCTTTGATATATAATTAAAAATACTTATAACTTGTTTAATCCATTGAGCAAAACCATTTGTTGGGAAAAATGCAAATTTCAGAGGTCATATTCATTCTCCCTGTGTCTTTAAAGTCAGAGATATGAGATTTATTAAGTGTAACTTCTCAAGATGGAAAGTGTAAGTGTTGGGATATTGCAAAAACAAGAGAAAAGGATGAATAAAACACCGATTTGTGGGAAATATTATGATATAAACCAGCACTGTGTTCCTGAGCAGAAACCATGTTATAGACAAAGTACTGAGATTTCATGGAGGCACAGATCAAAGTCCTAAGAGAAATGGCCCATAAAAAGAGAGTCACTAAATGGGGGGGCGGGGGGAAACAACTGTAGAGTAGAGCTGATCACAGGCAATATCAGTACATAAACACTGCCAATAGCAGGGAAAAGACCAATGGCAATATCTGAGTGAAGAAACAATTCCCAACTGATGTAGATTTAAATGTCATAACCTCCTGTTGGAATATTTTTTTTCCAATTGTAATTTATGACCATATGGTCTGCATTCTAAAGAATCGATCCCATTTAAATGTGTGTTCCATGATCTTCACTTTTTTCCCTAGTTATCTTGATTATAAGCCTTTTCTAAAGACAACATTTGTGTCTTGCATGTGCAATTATTTGGTAGTTCTCAGCTAGTGAATGAGACATTGGTCAAAATGATAAGCACGGGGGATTGTGACAAATTTTGCCTTACCATGCTTCATCAAGTGGTTGAAGTATGTTTAGAACTTTCACTAGTTTGTAATGTAAGTAATACACTATGACAGTCTAACTTTGCTTTTTTATTTTCTGGTATTTTGGTTGGGAAATTAACTATGTGAGATTCTTGCAGTTAAGGCTCTGGAATGTTGAGAATACTGAAGGAGGAAAGTGAATACAGAAGGAAAAAGCACTTAGATATATGTGAAGCTGCATCTCTCAAAGAGGGACTGCTGGGCACCAAGCAGTGAACAACCTCTGGTTTTGTCTGACACCATTGGGGGATATTTAGACACAGTGAATCTCTTGAAGGATGAGAAAACTGATTAATGGTGGTAAGATTTTATAATGTTAAACTAATATATGAATGAATGAATGGATATGTAGGGTAGAATGTAAAGCTCTTCTTTACAATATAAAGGCTTAATCAACATACGTAATGACAGGATATGATATATCAATATTTGGCAGTCAGAATTATTTCAGCCTGGAACCATCAAAGGATACTAAAACTTGGAGGAAATTTGAAAAGAAACAGGATATATAAGTAGTTTGCAATTATCTGCCTCACGTGATACTTATCTTTTACATACGAATGTAGTAACTTTTTGGTGGAGAACCTGGTAGACACCCTATGAAGTAAGGAAATGAAAGTTAATACCACCAGTAATGGGAACCGCTGGCTGCACTGATAGGCTGCATTGAGAAGAACGCAGCCTCATTTCTGTAGTATTACTGGAAGAGTACATAAATCTGAATTTCCTTGTGAAGAAACATCAGACCCGAATTGAGTGACATTTTGCTTTTAGTCTTCAAACATACTAATTTCACTGGGGAAATGTTCCAGATTGTGTCAAACTAAATAGACCTGAGAACTATATATAGCATTGATTCAGGATTTTTATAAAGGATATGAAAGGAAAGTTGGCAAAATTTGAAGAAAGTCTGTAAAGTAGTTTATAATATGTAAGCATTAATTGCCTAACTTTGATAAAGATTCTCAGATTATGTAACAGAAAATCTTGTTTTTAATGAATAAAAATAAAAATAAAAATATTTAACAGATGACCACATCATAGCTGCAATTTGCCTCTTGTTTGGATATAATAATGTGAATATACATGTTTCAAAAAGTAGAAAAAGAGAAGAAACTGATGAAACAGGTGTAGCAAAAATAATAGCAAATAAGGAATCCAGGTGGAAATTATCTAGAAATTATGAATACTCTTATATCTGCTCAGTAAGTCTGAAATTAGATCAAAATAATATAGAAAAATATATAGACAGAGGAATTGTTTGAATATATGGCTTCAAGCATACATATGTGCTCAGGCAATGTGCAAATATAAATGGATGAATACTGTGATAATAGCCTTGTGGTTACCTGCATTTGAAGAATTTATGTTAAAAGGAAGCCTTTTTATCCTGAATTTTTCATTTAACATGTTTTCAAGGTTCAGCCATGTGATAGCATGTATCAGAACTCCATTCCTTTTGATGGAGGAGTAATATTCTGTTGTTTAGATAGACCATAGATAACATTGTTCATTCATTAGTTAATGGACCTTTGGGTTGTTTCCACCTTTTGGCTATTATGAATAGTCCTGCTGAAAATATTTTATGGAGACTTTGGTTTGTGTGGGTATATTTTCAATTCTCTTATAGGTGAACATATGGTAACTATGTTTAACATTTTGAGAACTTGTCTATCAGGGATTTTTGAGATTATTTTTGTTGCATTTGAAGGCATTCAGTAGTCTATGCAAAATGAACATTCCATTGAATATTGGTGTAAACACTTCATATTGTAGAAATAATTAAATTGAAATAGCAAGTTATGTACAGTCCATTGCCTCACACCTGGTTGATCAAATGGACCTGGATATGTTTCATCATTATAAATTTTTACTTCTGTCTTTCAGTTTGAAATGGAATGGAGTCAATGTTGGTTTGAATATAAAATGTGTACTTTCCCTACAACATTACTTAAGAAGCTGGAAGTTGTATCTAGAATAAGTGCATTATATAGTACTGAAGAATAGTAGGATAGTTCAGGTTGGTAGAATTTTCCACATGAGTATGTTGATTTTCCTCATAATGTTCATGTAGAGCTTCAATGAAAAACTTTCTCTCTTGGGCCTAGTAGCTGATGTAGCCTCCCTCATTCATTGTAATCTTCATTTTCCATGTGGATATCAAATGACTCAGTTTGCTCTAGGATTGTTAATGTCTGTTTTACTTAAGGAGTGATCCTTTTCTCACAGGCAGCAAGCATAAGGTGTCCTTTCAGTGAATGTACCTGAATTATACATTCATATATTGTGGAAAATCTGAAGAAAATGAGAGGTGAACAGTACAGTGTTTATATTTTAAGCAAGTAATTCATAACCTCTGAGGTTGGGTTCCTTTCACCTAGCAAAAGTCATCTTAGATCACCACCTGTGTTTTTGTCTATATCAGTAATTTGTTCCTTTTTTATAGCTGAAAAGTATTCCATCATATGCTTGTGCAAAAGTTTGTTTATCCAATCTTTACCTTTGCTAAAGGGTACTTGGGTTGTTTCAAGTTTCTGGCAATTGTGAATAGAGCTGCTATGCATATTAGTGTAAGGTTCTTATGTGACATAAATTTTTATTTCTCTAGGATAAATGCCTATGGATGTGATTGCTGAGTTTATACAGTAAGTGTATGTTTAATCTTATAAGCAACTGCCAAAGTTTCTGGAGTAGCTGTATTATTTCACAAAAATGTTTGAGGAACCCAATTATTTTGCATTCTTGCTAGCAATTGGTAATGTAATTTTTTTTATTTTAGCAATTTTATTATAATAAGGATATTGGGGATATCTCATTGCAATTTTTATTTACATTTCACTAATAACTAAGAATTTTGAACTTCTTGTGTGTTTATTGGCCTTTCACATATCCTCTTGGGTGAAATGTCTGTTTAAGTCTTCGATCCATTTTCTCATGGGATTTTTTTTTTCCTAGCCGTTGAGTTCAGAAATTTCTTTTAATATTCAGAGTGAAATATTTTTCATGGATGCGATTTTCAAATATTTTATCCTCATTTTTAGCCTGTCTTTTCATAATCTATTAGGGTTTCTCACAGAGTAAATGTTTTTAAGTTTGATGGCATCTAATTTATGTGTTTGGTTTTTTTTTTTCTTTCATGGATAGTGCTTTTGGTGATGAAGTTGTTAAGTGAATATTTGTAGGGCTGTTTTTAGTATGGCCCTATTATTTTCATTTGATGTCTGTAGGATGATGTCTGTCAGGGTTGTATCCCTTTTTCAATTCCTGATATTGGTAATCTATATCTTCTTTTTTTATTTGTTTATTAATTTTGGTCATGTTGGCTACAGGTTTATAGTTTTATTAGTCTTTTTAGAGAATCAGCTTTGGGCTTCAGGTTTAAAGTCTTATTAGCCTTTTTGGAGATCCAAGTTTTGCTTTCATTTATTTTTGCTGTTGTTTTGCTATTTTCAATTTCGTTCAATTTGGCTCCAATATTTATTATTCCCTGTTATCTGTTGTTTTGTGTGTCCTTGGCTTTTGTTATTGTGTCCTATTTTGGAAGATTAGGTTGCTGGTATGAGACCTTTCTTTTCTAATGTAAGGATTTTAATTTGATAAATATCCCTCTAAGCATTACTTTAAATACATCCCATAGGTTTTGATACATTTTATTTTCATTTTACATAGTTCAAAATACTTTCTAATTTCCTTTTAGACTTCTCTTAATCACATAGATGGTTTGGAAGTATGTTGTTTAACTTCCAGTATTTGCACGATTTTCAGTTATATTTGGTTTTTATTTCTATTTTGAGTTTTTTCAGAAAATAGACTTTACATGCCTTAAATTATTTTAAATTTATTAAGGTTTCTTTTATGGCCTAGGATAATGTCTGTCTTCGTAAACGTTCCTTGTTCATTTAAAAATATTTATTTATTGTTGCATAAAATGTTCTATGAATGTCAGAGCTCATATTTTGTGGTAGTGTTCAGTTTCTTTTTTAAATATATTTGTGGATTTTCTGTTTGCTCATTCTACTGATTACTAAGAGAGGAGTGTTAGAGTCTCCATCTATAATTGTAGGTTTTCACTTCTTTATGTTTTTGCTTCTTGCATGTCGAAGCTCTGTTGTTATTATAGTTGCATACACATTCAGGACTGTTATCTTCTTGCTGAATTGACTCATGCAATGTCTCTTATCCTTGGAAGCTTTCCTTCCTTTTTCTGATATTAATATTGTCACTTCAGATTGCTTCTGATTTGCTTTTCTACTACATCCTGTTAATTTTAACCTACCTACAGCACTGTTTTTAAAGTGGTTTTATTGTAAACAGCATATAGTTAGGTCTTATTTTTTGTGCTCATCAAGCAGTTTTTATTTGTCAGGTCCTCACACTCATCCGGGCTGGGTTATCAGAGAAAAGGAAAACCATGAAACTCACTCTTGTTTCCTGATACTTTCAGTTTCCCATTTCACCTTCAAACACTTATCCTTCAGAGTCCTCTGCTAACATGTCATTCCATTCCTCATGGGAGTCTTAATTGAATTCCATGGTGGCATAAAGATGGACCATCCTCACTCCCTCTTTCTCCTCTAAAATTTTGTCCTTATAATTCCCTATTTCATTTTATTCTGTTTTCATAATTTTCATTTATCTTATGAAATTTTCCATTTATTTTTCTGTTCTTGCTATTTTTCTATTATTTTCTATATAATGTTTTGAAATAGATTTCAAAGGTTATATATTATTGAAATAGATTTCTAAAGTTCTTATTTCTTATTTCCATAATATTGGTCTTGCAATTCCCCTATCATGTGCCTTTCATTTTACCCATCACAGGGTATTTTCATAAAATATTTTATTTTGTGGGAATATACTTCACAATCTCTGATTGAAGGAAAAAATTAGCGTACCACTAATTTGCATAGCAGATAGGATTATCGACTATTTTCAGAGTGGGAATTTGGGGAGGAAATAAATGAAGAAATGACAAAGGTGACCAAGGACCAAACGGCTGTGACGTGTGTGAGGATGGCTGTATGGTAATAATTACTACAGAACCAATTATCACATTTCGTGTTTTAATGAATTTCGTGTATTTTCTGAACTGATTTATTTTCTTTGTGATATTTTGCTGCAGGTCAAAGTCTAGAGCAAGTTACAACATTTCAGGGACAAGAGGTGAGCAGATACTGTGGTGTTTTTGAAATTGTTTATGTGTGTTGTGGCCAGTGATGTCAGAACTTCAAGGTCTCAGAGTTCATGATTTCACAGGTTCAAAGAAGGATATTTTTATAATGGACTTTTTTGTCACATAGATGGCTAACATGAAGGGCGGTGTATTCCTTACTTTGTTCGAGGAATCTCATTATTGTTTCTTCTCTTTTTAAAAATCTCTCTCTTTTTTTGTGATAACCTGAATAATTTTGGGGAATTGTTGACATGTTTCCTTTTTTCATCATTTTGTGTTGGGTGAAAATAATCTTGTCATGAAATTCAGTATGCTAAATACTGATTTTCTTTTTTCTTTAATTTAAGAGACAAAGTCTTGCTGTGTTGCCCAGGCTGGCCATGAACTCCTGGGCTCAAGCAGTCTTTCTGTTTCAGCCTCCTGAATGGCTGGGAATATAGGTGTGCACCACCATACCTGATTTAAAGATTTTTTTAAATCTTTATCTGGTACGTTCAGACCATAGATGTTTCTACTTACATTTGTATTATAATCATACCATATATTGTTTTTGCTACCTCACTTATTCCTTAAAATTTTTGTTGATTTAGTCGACTTTAGTTGGATTTTTAAGGACAATTTTCTATAGATTTTACCTAATTTTATTAGAATAATCCAAGTTCATTTTTTATGCTATGTATATGAGAGTTCCATTATGCAGATACTAAACAAAATGTCTACTGTACATTTACTTTTCTTCATTCGTAATGCATTAGATTAGCCTGCACAAAATAGGCCTGGATATGGAAAATACTTATTTGTTGGGAGTGTTATTGTCTGGATCAGTGATGAGCATAATTGTCTGAGGATGCTGAGGGACTCATTCCAGATGTCAGTCTGAGGTCCAGATGAGTGGCCCTCTAATAGGACAAATAAGACTCTCAGATCCTGGCTTATTTGGTGACCCCTCAGTGACAGCATACTACTACTGGGAGCATGTCTGTTTTTTTCTCTTAGAACAGGGCATTATCATCCTATCTTAGGAGGCAGTGTGCACCTTTAATATGCTTGGTGACCCAAGACTTGATTTGTTTTTCTCACTTTAAACAGAGAGTTGTAGATAGGTACTTGAGTATAGGAAATAGGTTCTTGAATAAAGAATGAGGAAACAAGAGAGATTGAATTAAGAAGGGGTCAAGTAACAGTGGTGGTTACTGAAAGTCTCATTGTGGTTGGGCTAAAGAAAGGAACACTGTGTGTTTATAGTAAATATTGACAAATGAATCAATTTTAGCGCTTTGTTATTTTTACTGTTGATTATTTTCTGAGACTTTTTTTTTCTATTCTGTTTTGCTAAGGTAGAGGAGGGCTAGAATGAGGTCCTCCACTTTCAGAAAATAGGGGTGAGTAGCCAAACCACCATCCTTTGAAATTTATATACATCATACGTTCCATGCCACATCTTAAGGTCTTTCTGTTCATCTTTTCAGTGTCTTACTGGATAATGTCTATTAATACATAATGTGTCCTTTTCTTTGGTGATTATCTCCACCTTCATTCTGAATCATTGCCTTTTATTTATTTTTTTTATTTTATCCAAATTTTGCATGGAATGACAAATGTAGAATTTGGGGGAATTGATTTATTTATAGTTCTGTATCAAAACGACATTTTTTTTTTGTGAAATTCAACTGTGCTTAGGGTTTTCCTCAACAGGTCATTATGTTAACAGCATGTTGTTGACTTTATGATTAAGATTATCATCAGATCATTTTAGATAGATTCATAAGATCATTATGGATTATATTGTTTCTCTTCTCATCATTGAGATTTGACTTTAATTAGTTTTTTATTACATTTTCTTGATGTGGAAAAGTATATGTTAAATTTCACGAGATTTTTTTGAAGGCGATAAAGATTATAAATGTTTAAGAATCTTGAAGCACTATATTCTTCTGAAACACAAAGATGTTTAATTTTTCATATTGTTTTGACCTTACAAAGGATATTAAGTTCAATTAATCAAGTGAAGAAATAATGAAATTTCACATGTAAAATCATTGTTGTTAAAATTGAAAGATGAATAAATAAGAAGTAGTTTTTTTATATTCCTCAAAATGATTATGCAGATTTTGTGTCAATAGAGTCTAATGTTTAGTTCTTTAGGAATAGGTAAACTCCTTTTCTTTTCACAAACTTCTTACAAATTCTTTTGAATAGCAATAATTTTGGTGTTCATTACATTTATGCATGTACATATTTGTGTGGAACCATTTCTCAGGAACCAAGCAAAGTAGTTCAAATGAACTCAATAACAGTTTGATAAATTAGCCATGAATAGTAAGAGTTGTGAGAGCCACAGGAAAGGATCCCTACCAAATACTAATTTCACTTAGCGTCTCCATCATTGGGAAGCTTTTGAGGTGAACATTAATGGGAGGAACACTGGGACATGTTTTAGCCTTAATATACATAATTTTAAAATTCCCTGCTTGTCTATTTGTTCATACTAGTACATAAATAGATTTGTGGTATCATGGCTCTTCTCTGAATCCAAAGAATATTAGAAGTATACTGAAGGCTGGGTATGGTGCCTGTTATCCCAGCACTTTGGGAGGCTGAGGTGAGAGACTAGGAGTTCAAGACCTGCCTGGGAAACATAGTGAAGCCTCCTCTCTGCAAAAAACAAACAAACAAAAAAATAAAAACTGGGTGTGGTGGCTCACACCTCTAGTCCCAGTTACTCAGGAGGCTGACGTGGCAGATTGCTAGAGCTCAGGAGTTCAAGGTTACAGTGAGCTATAATTGGACTACTGTGCTCCAGCATGTTTAACAGAGCAAGGCCTGTCTCTAAAATATATAAATATATATATATATTAGACATATAATATTCCATAAATTGCAAGCATATTAAAATTGTACGTGAAAAATATACAAATTAATATGTTTTAAAAAGAAGCTCGTTCTCCCTAAGATTGGGAACAAAACATGGATGACCTCTGTCATTATTTTTGTTTATATTATTCTGAAAAGTCCTACCGCATGCAATAGAAGGAAAAAAAAATAGGAGCCATAAAGATTAGAAAGGAAGAAACAAAATTCTTGTCATCAATAACATGATTGTTTATGTTAGAACATCAGAAAGAAGCTTTAACACTTCTAGAACTAAAAACATGGTTAGCAAGTTTGTAGGATGCAAGGGCAGTGTATAAAAGGGCAGTATTTATTATTATATATTAGCAATGAAAATTTGGAATTTGAAATAAATACCACTTGTGATACTGCAAAAAATATATCACTTATGTGTAAATCCAGGAAGATATGTTCACAATCTCCATAACAAAAACCACAAAACACTGATGAAAGTTACCAAAGAAGACCTAAATAAATTCAGATATATACTGTGTTCATGGATTAGAAGTCTTAATATTTTTGTCAGTTATCTCAAATTTCATCTGTAGATTCAATGCAAACAAAGACCATTACAACCTTCTTTGCAGATATTGACAAGGTGATTATAAAATTAATATAGAAAGGCACAAGAACTAGAATAGCAAAAATGATTCTGAAAAACAATAATAAAGTCAAGAGTGACACTACCTTATTTTAAGGCTTACTATAAAGCTGCAGTAAACAAGATAGTATGTCGTTGAAAGAATCGACACATAGGTCAAGGAAGATAATGGTATCTATGGAAGATTGTGATGGAAATAAGATACTTGGGTGGTTTCTAGAACAGTGATAATGTTTTTTTGATCTGTGTGTCACTTGCTATGATTAGTGCAGATTTATTGAGCTGTACAGTTTTAGTGCATGCACCTTGCTGTATGTATATTATATTTAAGGACAAAGTTAAAACCATCCCACTAAACTAGTCCAAATATTGGTTAATATATTTTCTAGGAATATTATCCAGTAAATTGTGTGCTATTTGGAGCCTTATGATTAATGTCCTCAGAACAGGTCAAGAGTGTTCTCTCTTTAACACATACATTTTCAGCAAATCATATTAGGGAATAATTTTTTATATATTCATAGTTTTACATATTTGTATATTTTTTCATGTGTTTATTTAAATTCTTTTTCTTGTCCATTTTTCTCCTTTACGAAAATGTGTTAAACAATTCAGAGTCTTAAGTATTAAAGATATTTTATTCCTGTAGTTCTCTTTGACATTGTTTCCCCCCCCCCACCCAATGATAGGGTCTCCCTCTGTTGCCCAGGCTAGAGTGCAGCGGAGTCCGCCTAGCTCACAGCAAAGTCAAACTCCTGGGCTCAAGCAATCCTCCTGCCTCAGCCTCCAGAGTAGCTGGGACTATAGGCACACATTACCATGCCTGGCTATTTTTTTCTATTTTTAGTAGAGACAGAGTCTCACTCTTGCTCAGGCTGGTCTTGAACTCCCAAGCTCAAGTGATCCTCCCACCTCGGCCTCTCAGAGTGCTAGGAGTACAGGTGTGAGCCACCATGCCCAATCAAAAATATTTTTCTTTAATGTTACCAAATAGTAAAGTATTTTTTTTTTTTTTTGTTTTTTGAGACAGGGTCTTACTCTTTCTCCTGGGCTGGCATGCAGTGGTGTTATCATAGCTCATTGTAACCTGGAACTCCAGGTTCAAGCGATCCTCCTTCCTCAATCTCCTGAGTAGCTGAGACTATATGCTTGTGCCACTACGCCGGGCTAATTTGCCTATTTGTTTGTAGAAACAGGGTCTCACTTTTTTGCTAAGGCTAGTCTTGAACTCCTGGCCTCAAGCAATCCTCCCGCCTAAGCCTCCCAAAGTAGTAGGATTGCAGTCATGAGATACCATTCTTGGCTATTTTTTTTTTATCTTGGTGGTGTACATTTCTATGAATTTTAAGATATGTGTAGATTTTTGTAACCCTGACCACTGTCGGATAAAGAGCCATCGCATCCTTTGCCCTTCAACTCACACAAATTACCTTGTCCCTTTGTAGTCATGTCTTAAATCCTTAACTCCTGAGAACCACTAATCTATTCTTTATCCCTATAGTTTTGTCCTTTGAGAATATTTGTAAGTGAAATCATTCGGTATTGAGAATTGCATTCAGCATAATTCTCTTGATATACATCCAGGTATATGGACAGCTTATTTTTATTGTTGAGTCATATTCCACTCTTTGCAAGCAACACCACTTATTTACAATTTGTCCTTTGAATGGCATTTACATTGTTTCCAGTTTTTGGCTTTCACCAATAAGGCTGCTATGAATAGTTCTGTACTGATCTCTGTGTGAACCTAAGTTTTCTTTATACAGCGGTCAGAAGACTTTTTCTGGAAGTACCAGATAATACACATTTTTAGAGCTAGGGACTATATGGTCTCTGTTACAAACTGCTCAGTGAACCCAATGAATGGATATGTGTGGCTGTGTTCCCATCAAGCTTTACTTACAAAAGTAGATAGTCAGCCTTGGTACATATTTTTCTGTTCCTTGCTATAGAGTAAATACTCAGGATTGGGTTTGCTCTATTGTATGGTGAATATGTGTTTAATTTAAAAGAATCTGATAAACTAGTTTCCTGAGATTTTTGTACCATTTTAGATTCCCTTCAAGAATGTGTGAGAGATCCTATTGCTCCACATCCTCATCACACTTGGTATAGTCATTATTTTTATTTTAGCCATTATTATCTTTTTTCTTGTCTTTAAAAATTTAATTGATAAATAATAATTGTATATACTTATGGGGTAAAACATAGTGTTTTAATACACCTATACACTGTGGCATGATCAATTCAGTCTTATTAATGTATCCGTCACCTTACATACCTACAATTTCATTTTATTGAGAACATTTAAAATGAACTCTTCTATTGGTTTTAAAATATACAATACAATATATTAACTGTAGTCACCATTACTGAAACTCTGCAATCTTTGACCAGAGTCCCCTTTTTCCCATCACCCCTTTCAATCTCTGGTAACCGTTATTTTACTCTCTACTTCTATGTTTTCAACCTTTTTACATTCTGCTTATAAGTGAGACGATGTGGTATTTCTCTGGCTTATTTCACTTATGTCCTCTAGATTAATTTGCTCTAATAGGAGTGCATTATCTGAAGGGCTAATGATATTGCACATTCATATGTCTCATGTTTATTTCCCAACTATGTATCTCCTTTGGTGAAGTGTTGTTTATATAGTTGCCCGTTTCTAATTGTTAATAACATAAACAATTGGATTCTTGATTTTTTTTTTTTTTTCTGAGACAGACTCTCACTCTGTTGCCCAGGCTAGAGTTCCATGACGTCAGCCTAGCTCACAGCAACCTCAACCTCCTGGGCTCGAGCAATCCTACTGCCTCAGCCTCCTGAGTGGCTGGGACTACAGGCATGCACCACCATGACTGGCTAATTTTTTTTCACAAACTGAGGTTTGTACTTTCAGTCTCTGAACCATGTATTTCTCTCAGCAAAATTTTATAATTTTGATAAAATCCAATTTATTTTTTTTCTCTTATGGATCATACTATTGGTGGTATGTTTAATAGACCTCAGCCAACTACATTTTTTTGTATGGTGTAGGATTAGGTTGAGATTCTTTTTTTTTTTTTCTGCAGTTGTATGACCAGTTGTTCTAACACCATTGATTTTTTCATTATATCACTTTTGTATCTTTGTGAAAACCCAAATGGACAGTTTTTTATGGCTCTATTTCTAGATTCTCTATTTTGTCCCATTCGTCTATGTGTGTTTCCCTTACTCAGTTCTACGCTGTCTTTATTACTCTATGATAGTTTTAAAACCAAGTAGTGTAATTCCTCCAAATTCATTCTTCTTTATCAAAATTGTTTTAGCTTTCTTTGTATTTCTGTATACATTTCAGAATCAGCTTATATCTAAAAACAAAATCTGGCATTTATCCTGATTGCTATTGCATTATATTTTAAGAAAAATGTGGGGATAATTGATCTGTTAACTATATTGAATCTTTCATTCTGTAAACATGTTTCTTTGCATTTATTCAGATCATCTTTAATTTCTTTATTAAGCATTTTTTTGTTTTCTGCATACAGATTATCTCTGTATTTTGTTAGTTGTATATATTTTAGTAGTTCCTAAGCCAATACTACATTGTTTTAACTAGTCCAGCTTTATATTGTCATTCTTTTATTTTTTCATAATTTTCTTGGCTTGTTCTGTGGATTTTTCTCCTCAATAACTTTTAGAATTAGTTTGTTAAGTTGCATAATTTGATTTTGATTGTGATTGCATTTATTTTATTCATTAATTTCCAGACAAATAATATCTATACTATTTAGAGATGGAAATACACAGTTGACCTTTGAACAACACAGAGGTTAGGGGCACCAACCCCTCATACAGTCAAACATTTTTGTATAACGTTTGACTATCTGTAAACTTAATTATTGATAGCCTGCTGTTAACCAGAAGCCTTACTAATAACATAAACAATCTATTAATACATATTTTGTACGTTATATGTATTATATAGTGCATTCTTACAGTAATGAAAGCTAGCAATAAGAAAATGTTATTTAGAAAATCACAAAGAAGAGAAAATATGTTTACTATTCATTAAGTGGAAGTGGATCATGATAAAGATCTTCATTATTGTTGCCATCACATTGAGTAGGTTGAGGAGGAGGAAAAAGAGGAGAGGCTGGTCTTGCTATCACAGGGGTGGCAGAGGAAGAAGAAAATCCACATATAAGTGCACCAGTGCAGCTCAAAGCTGTGTTGTTCAAGGGTCAACTGTATATCTCAATGTAATTTTAATCCCCGCTTCAATTTATCTTAATATATTCTTACCTTTTGATATTTAAATGAAATTCAAACTTCCTATTCTTTTACAAAAGCACATCTTCCTCTACCTACTGTGTATCTTTTTGAAAAATGAGCCTGGGCAACAATTACAGGTTTTGCTAGTTTTCCCAGATCTTCTCAGTACTGTTCACTAAAACCAAAAACACTCAGAAACAGTCATATATCTATCTTATTTCATATCTTATTTGTCATTGCTACTAATACATTGCTTTTGTACGCACTTTGGTATTCTTCATTTTTCATACTTCATCACACAAGCTTTTGTTAAATAGGTTTTTTTTTTTTTTTTGCCAGCACTAAACTTGAATAGCCCATTAACTCTGATTGAAATGCACACAAAAATTAAAAGAAATGGGGAGAAAAAATGGCGGAGTTAAGGTAGCCTCCTGGTTCCCTGCCTCCAGAGAAAGAGATGTAGATCTCGGTCTGCTACACACGACCGGATCTCTCTCCTGCAAAATCAGCGAGGTGAATCGGTGGAGATTCAGCGGGGGACACACAAATCTGGAAAAAGAATAAGGCGAACGGGAGATTGGAATGCAAAACCTGGAAAGCGCGGACAGACAATAGAGAGTGGAGCATGAGACGGCGGCGCCAGCCGGGTCAGTAAGTGCACCGGGATAAGTCCCTCACGAGACAGTCTAGCTTCCCCACAGACTTACAAGCCCACCGAGAGGTAGGGGCTTGTGTGAAGTGGATGTAGAATTGTGTCAGGAAACGTGGGGCCCAGCGGTGAGGGCATATGAGCTGGAAGCAACTTGAACTTCCTGGAGCTCCGTCAGAACTGCACCCG
>RJWJ010010346.1:0-47228 GCA_004363605.1 Indri indri
ACATTCATGTTTTTAATCAGTTCTGAAAAGTTCACAACCATTACCTTTAAAAACATTGCATTTCACCTACTCTGTATTCTTTCCTTCTTTATTTCTAATGACTTGTGAATTAAACTTTCTGATTTTACCTCCATATCTCTTAACATCACTTTAATATTTTTCATCTCTTTTGCTCTCTGTATTCTGGGCAAAAGTTTTTTAAAAGACATGTTCCAATTAAATGATTTCCTGCATCTAATCTGATGAATCCTCAATACACATTTTTTTCCAACTTGTATTTTTTAAATTCTGCAAGTTTCAATTTTTCAAAATCTTCCTGTTCATTAATAGTCTCTTTCTATTCATTCTACCTTGTGCTATTTTATTTTCTGTATTTCATAATTCTAATCTCTGCAGCCCTTTGAGATCTAAATCCTTTTATTTTTGCTGATTCCCATGCCTATTTGGCCTTCTATCTTGTATACTTATCATTCAGTGTTTCTTTATAGATGCTCTTGTTTCTGCTGACAGCAAGGAGAGTCCACCAGAATCCTATCAGCCTCCCTTAAGAATCTTGCCTTAGTCTAATGTTACAGAGTAGATTCTCCACTTCATTTCTGGCTGAGGGTTTAAAATCCCAACAGCATTGTTACTTTAGGCATATGCCTCAGGGCATTCCTTCTCCTTGAGGCACTAACTTAAAGCAGGAGGGGTGAACCTGGAGTCCTGGCTTACAGGAGTCTTAACACTTATAAGACTCACGCTGCCTCAAAGACTATACCCTATGTAGAATGTGACTATTCCGAAGCAGAAGGTAACTTCAGAGCACTGAGTAGCCTACACAACTTTAGCAGAAGTCCCTATTCACTTTTCAATCCTTTGAAATGTGGCTTTTAAATCATCCTATATTGAACCAAGTATTTAAACTCATCCCATCATAACCCTTAATGCTCATCAATTTTACCTCCTTAATATAATTTTAATCTGTTAATTTCTTCCAGTTACATTGCTTTTGCTTACACCTTAACCTTCTCTCACCTGGATTACAACAGCCCCATAGTTTTCTGCATCCCTCAGATCTTCCATCATTCCAACACATTTGTTTACTTTTCCATCAGTGTTATCTAAACTTTAGTTTCCTCAGTGGCTACCCATAATATACAAGATAACGGTTAAACACTATGATAAACAGATGTCTGTCTACTTCTCAAACTTTATCTGCTGCCAATTTAACATATTTATTCCATGTCCTTGAAAAACTTTTGTAGTTCCTTTAATGAGTCATGCTTTTCAGGACCTTTTTATGTGCCAATTCTTCTTCCTCTAAACCCTGCCACCCCTCCTCCCAACAGATTTAAGAGACCTGTTCTGAGCATTATATTTATTACATTATCTTTTGTTTCTTTCTTTTCCTTTAAACAAGTCTCTCTCTTAAACTACAAAAATTCAGTAAATGAGATACAGTATCTATTCATCTCAGCATCCAACATGAGTTGCACTGTACTTGTCATGGAGTCACTAATAGTATATAACTAAATGGATAAGTGAATGAATGAATGAATGTATGAACATGCTATGTGTGATGGAGGGGCAAAGAGGAAATAGAATGTTAATGATAATGTAGTTTTTAACAGCATAAAACTCTACAGTACATTTAAAGCAGAGAAACAGGTAAATAAATTATCAGATAATCTAAGGAATATCTATGACAGAACATTTTCCTACTTGCAGTATTTATACAACATAGGAAGTGAATGAAGTGGTCTTTATCTTCTAATGTAAGTTTATTTTTCACGGGAAATAGAAAAAGCAAACAATTTGTTCAATCCTATTCATTCCTGTTCTAATAACAGAGTTGTCATGGATACTATTAATAGAAAAAAGAAGCCAGGAAAAAAAACGAAGTATCCTATTCCAAATGGAATAAATAGTAACAAGCAAGTTCTGATGTTCTAAGAAGTATCCCATTTTATGCAGTTTTTTATAATTTAAATTGCTTGTCTTTGACCTGAGACATTAAGATCCTGAATTTTAAATATAAACAATTTCTATAATTTGATGAAAAAAAAAACCAAAATAAATCAATAGAAAAGGCAAAGGGTCAGACAAATTATTCTTTTACTATCTATAGATGAATTAGAGAACAAAAGGCAGAATTAGTTTGTTATCTAAGTTCTACTGCTCACTTGCATTACGATTGCATTATGATTTTGGAGAAATAATTCCCCTGTGTCTTAGTTTCAGTTACTTCAACAGAAAATGATGGTGCACTCTTTCAGATATCCTACAAACTGGGGGAAAGAGTGCATGCCCAAACTGTAAGGTTATAGTTTAAGATCCTGATTTATTTAGTGAAGAAAACAGGCTTTGATTAGAAGTGAAGCAGCGTACAGTACAGGAGCAGATTTAATACCTCAGTGTTACTTCCTCTGGTCCAAAACTCTCAAAAGTCAGTCACAGGGTTTCTGGTGATACCAAAAGGAAGAGTCTTGCTAGATCTGAGAAGCACAATTCTCTGGTGCTACAATCCTTTAATAGAGTTACTTCTGGAAAAACTCATCATTTTTATTTTAAAAATGGTTATATAATAAGCTTTGGGCTCTACTGGTTCTTCCATCACTTTAGTGCCAGCAGTGCTTCACCTGGTAAAAACAGCTGAATAAATCCCTAGCCCCTGAGAAGTGCATTTATGACTCTCTTTTGGATTTCCAAAAAGAACATTTGGGGATAATGATAATGTAGTTTTTTAACACTATAAAACTCTACAGGACATTTAAAGCAGCAAAAGTGAGGTAAATAAATTATTAGATAACTTAAGGATGAAAAACACTGACCTCATAGGGCTTATTCTGAGGAGTAAGTGAAGAGAATATTTGTAATCTTTGACATATACAAAGTACCCCAAAATGGTAGTTTTCTTTTCTGAAAGGTATACTTGTTAGAAGGGTAAAAAGGATAGCGGATTTTGATACACAGTTATGGAGCTCTATATCAGACTGCAGAGGGACTTCAAAGCAATTCTGCATATTCATAATCTAGATTTATATTTTTTTTCTTTTTCTTTTTTTAAGAGACAGGGTCTTGCTATGTTGCCCAGGCTGAAGTGCAGTGGTACAATCCTAGCTCACTGCAGCCTGGAACTCCTGGGCTCAAACGATCCTTCTGCCTCAGCCTGTGGGGTAGCTGGGACTACAGGCGCGCATCACTATGCCTGGCTAATTTTTTAAAAAATTATTTGTAGAGACAGGTTCTCACTATGTATCTCAGGCTCTTCTTGAACTCTTGGCCTCAAGTGATCTTCCCACCTCGGCCTCCCAAAGTGCTGGGATTACAGGTGTGAGCCATTGTCCCCGGCCTGGATTTATAATTTTCTGTATTAGTTATGAACTGTACCACTAAGGGAACTCTTTTTTTTAGGTATGACCCAATTTACTCAATGGGCTGCAGAACTACAAAGATTAAAAAACTGAGGCATAGTGGTGGTATCTGTAGCAGACTATTTTGAGACTTTCTGTTGGTGTAGAAGGGGAGATTGAAAAGTAAGACACCAGAGACTTAAAAATCTCCCTCTACACTTATCTTGGGATCGATTCAGCGTGGGAACTAGTATTTTGATTGGGGGAGAAGCAGAGAGAAGGAAGAAAAACCAAAGGGATAATTCTGGAGTTTAAGATTGATATCTAAGAACTTGATGTGGAAAGGAGAGAGCATTAAAACCAGAAGGTGGGGTAAGGAGAGGGAATCAGCATTGGTTGGAAACCACCCCTTTCTCCAGTCTAATTAACTGTTATAAGAATGCCCTGGAACTAAGTAATTCTGTTGAATGAAAACAAGAATCCCCAGATTAGCATTTCATTTTCTCATCACTTTTGATAATGGCTTCAAATAAGTCTCATAACTTCAAATACGTGACAGCAGATTGTTACACTAATATACCACAAACCTATGCAGTTACACTTCTTAGAGTAGCATAGAAAGAATGATAATGGCCATATTTGTGTCGCTGGTCTGACCTGTCTGGGAAAAGTCATCAATCTGGTATGGCTTCAAACAATGTTTCCAGAGAATGAGAAAAGGCAAAGGATGCAGAGTTAGGCATTCATTCACTCAACAATAATTTATTTAGGGCCTTGTCTGTAGTAGTAAATGACAATAAAACATAAGTGTGACATAGGGGTACTTTGGGTGTCTAATTTAGTGTGGGAGGTAAGGAAGGCCAGATAAGCAAACGTCTTCTTAGTGGTGTTACACAGCTTGAACTTAACAAGTAATGAAACACCATTACAGTTTTTTTACATTTGGTTTATTGTGGTATAATTTACATATAAGAACATTAACCCTTTTTAAATGCACAGTCGGATGAATTTTGAGAAACACATATTTCACGTAACCATGACCACAATCAAGAACATTTCTTTCCATCAGCCAAAAATGTTCCTTTGTTTCTTTTTCCTGCCATCTGCAACAACCAGTGAACTATTTTCTGTCCTACAATTTTGTCTTTCACAGAATGTCACATTAATGGAATCATAAAGTATGTCTTTGCTGTCTGGCTTCCTTCACTTCACATAAAGCTTTTAAGTTCCACATATGTTATTGTGTGTATCAGTAGCTCACACCTTTTTAACTGCTGAGTAGTATTACACTATAATGATATTTCATAATTAGTTTAACCATTTACCTGTTGATGGACATTTGGGTTATTTTCAGTCTTTGACTGTTATGAATAAAACTGTTAAGAACATTCATATATAGGTCTTAATGTTTTCATTTCTCTTGAGCAAATACTTAGGTTTGGAATTATTAATTCATAAGGTAAGTATATGTTTAACATTATAAGATACTGGCAAAACTGTTTTCCAAGTGGATATACCATTTTGCACCCTCACCGGCAAGGTAAGAGTGTTTCAGTGGGCCCACATCCTCACCAGTGCTTAATATTGACAACATATTTAATTATACCCATTATAATGGGTGTGTAATGTTATCTAATTGTGGTTTAAAGTTCAATTTTCCAAATGAATAACTATGTGGAACATCTTTTCACATGGCGATTAGACATTTGTATGTCTTCTTAGGTCTAGTATCTGTTCAAATTTTTTGTGTACTTGGGTAGTTTGTCTTTTTATTATTGAGTTGTAAGATGTGGATTCTCTCTTCCCTTCCATTGATCTGTCTTTACGCCAATACTATACTGGTATTGATTATTGTAGGTTTAGAATAAGTCTCCAAACCAAGTAGTGTAAATCCTCCAAATTTGCTCTTTTTCAGTTTGTTTTGGCTTCATATTTTCACAGAAATTTTAAATCAGCTTGTCAATTTCTACAAAAAAATAACCAAACACACCAAAAAAAATGCCTACTTGAATTTTGATTAGGTTTGTGTTGAGTCTATCTGCTTGGGGATAACTAACACCTTAATGATACTGGGTCTTCAGATCCATGCACATAGTATACATCTGCATTTCTTTCTTTATCTTTAATTTTTTTATCTTTAATTATCTTTAAAATTATCTTTAATTTTTACAGTTTTAATGCACAAGTCTTTGCATATTTTAAAACTATACCCCTAAATAGTTCATGTTTTAGATACCATTATAATGGTTTTATTTTAAATTTCAATTTCCAATATTTCATATATATTAAAAACATGTCATTATAATTTATTTTGAATATTGGTCTGTATCCAGTGACTTTATTAAATTCACTTATTAGTTCTAGTACCTTTTTCCAGGCATCTTAGGATTTTCCCCTTGCCTAATTGAACTGGCTAAGACCTCCAGTCAAATGTCTGTAGAAGTGGTGAGTGAGAACATCCTTGCCTTGTTTCTGATCCACAGGGAAAACATTTTGTCTGTCACTATTAAGATGTTAGCTATACGTTTTTTGTAGATGTGACATCATATTGACGAAGTTCAAGTTAATTTCTAGTTTACTGAGAGTTTTTATCATGAATAGGTGCTGAGTTTTTCAAATACTTTTCCTGAAGCTATGAAAATGACCATATTTTTTCTCTTTTGCAGTCTGCTGATATGGTATGTTACATTGATAAATAGTTGCGAATATTACATCAACTTTGCATTTTTGGAATAAACAGCTCTTGCTCACGATACAATCCTCTTCATACATCGTTGGATTTGATTTGCCAAATCTTGTTATAGATTATTGCACTTATGCTTATGATGGATGTTGGTCTGTAATATCATTTCTTGTAATGGCTTTTTTTGGTGTTGGTATCAGGGTTATGAGGTCTCATAAAATGAGTTATAAAGTATTACCCCCTCTTCTATTTCTGGAAGACACTGAGAACAATTGGTATTATTTCTTCTTTAATGTTTGGTAGACATATTTAAATATTTTTGATGTCAATCCTGCTCTTAAGTAAGTTAAGTCCATTGTTTTTCTTCTATTGTGCTATGAATATAAGAATCTAGACTTTGGTATAATATTAATAGTTTTAAAGCCCTTTTTATGAGTAATTCTTTCAAAAAAGAAAAATGTATAAAGTTACATAGTCTTTAATGATAAAGAGATAAGTGTTATAAAACTCAGTCAGCATTAAGAATTAAGTAAATTACTATTCACCGTTTAAAGGTCAGGAGAACTTTGACTCTGTTTAAATAATGTAAAGCTCAAAGACATATTATGATTTTTACAAATAAAATTATATCCACATTTGTTTTATTTGATAATGAAGATCACGAAGGTATTTTCTTTCTGTTGTTCTAAATCTTAATTTTTGCCAAAAAAAGACAGGGCTGATTTTTTGAATCCTATACAGTATATCCATACTTGTTTAGGTCCCATCTCCTAAAACAAGCATTCTGCAATCATTACTGTCCACTAGAATGGCTCCTTCTTGTAAAGTCATTGAAATTTTTGTATCATTTACTTTGCAGTACTTAGTCATGTACTACCTGGGATATTTTTGAACTGTTTATAACTTTTTTATGCATGTAAATCCTAACTTTTCAATTGTAAGTTATTGGAGATGAGTACCATGTGCAAAATGGATTTATATCCCTGCTAAAACTAACCATGTAATGAGTGTTTTGTAAGTATTTATTCAGGTTTTGTTTTTCCATATATATTGTAATTAGCAGGTGTTAAGAACTTCAGGAACATTCGTCCATGTATTATGTTACCTTTGTAATTAAAACATGATAACTTTTTCTTAATCCTTGTCCAGCTGGGACTGGGACTTTTTATAACAGACATGTTATAAAAGAAGAATTGTGGTTTTTTTAAATGTTGATCTGTACAACAGCAACTGAGAAATATAAATTGTCTATGTGTTCTTATTTTATCAACATGTGAACTAATCATTCTGCAACTCAATGTTCTAATTCCCCTGGTACTTGGGAAGAGTTCTGGACCCTTGCTAGGCTAAAATCTATAGCACAGACTTTTTTTGTTTTATCTGGCCTGCTCATTCCATCCCTTCACCTCTCACCTTTGGTGTATCCTTAGATACACACACACACACACACACACACACCTGTCCTATGGTATCAGTTAGTCTTCCTCACCTCCTTGGGACAGCTCCCAACAAACAGAACCTCATCACTCTAAAAAGTTGACCTAGTTATCCAGTTATTGAAAAAGTAGCATTTGAAAATCAGACAGATACTGGGAGGGGACTAGCCTGGTATTGCAAGAGGTAGTTATTTGTGGACAATAGAGCTTCTTTTCTCCTTTGTATTTTTTTAAATGCCTGAAGTTTGAAGAGTAAATATATAGAGATGATATAGATGTAGATATATAGATAGATCCATCTATATAGATAGATCTATCTATATATACCTCTCTCTCTATAATATATATATAATCCACATATAATTAATAGTTTAGTATATGGCATATTATTCAGCCATAAAAAAGAATGAAATAATGTCTTTTGCAGTAACTTGGATGGAACTGGAGGCTATTATCCTAAGTGAAATAACTCAGAAAGTCACATACAACATGTTATTGATATAAGTGAGAGCTAAACCATGGGTACATATGGACACACAGAGTGCAATAATAGACACTGGTGACTCCAAAAGGTAGGAGGGTTGGAGGGGGTGGGGATGAAAAATTACCTATTGTACACTATTCAGGTGTTGGGTACATTAAAAGCCTAGACTTCACCACTTTGCAATACATCCATGTAACAAAACTGCATTTGTACTCCCTAAATCTACACAAATTTTGAAAGTTTTAAATAAATAAAATTGTTCTCAGAAGAGAAAAAAAATCTTAATACACATGCATATGCAGATATATTTTAAACTTGGTTAAAAATGTAATTAAAATAAAATTTATAAGCACTAAATTTTGAAATATATTTCCCTATTACTTGAAATCTAACCATCATTAATTTGGACTTGATTATTTTAGTTTTAGATAAATAACATTTTATTTTTCATCAATGTCTAAGGTTATGTGTATAAACCAGAAATATTGTTTAAGACCTACACAAATAATTTTGTAAAAGCACACATTTTTTTTTTACCGCATTTGTTTACAAAACTCAGTGTGTTTAATACTTATTACATGTATAAAATGAATGAAAGAGTGGTAAGAAAAAGGAAATATGAAGAAGGGACTTCTGTTTTTCAGGATCTTCCAGAGATTCTTGGTTCAAAATTAAACCAGAATGTCAACAGGAGTTCGACACCAACCTCGACATAGCAAGACCCCATCTCTACAAAAAATTTTTAAAAATTAGCCTGGTGTGATGGCACATGCCTGCAGTCCCAGCTCAGGAGGCTGAGGCAGGTGGCTCATTTAAGCCCAGGAGTCTGAGGTTGCAGTGACATGTGATGACACCACTATACTCTATCCTGGGATACAGAGTGAGATCATGTCTCAAAAAAACAAAAAACAAAAAACAAAAAAAAAAAAAAAGAAAGAAAACGTTTCTTATTTTACAGCTTTGGAAGTTACTGTTTAGTTTTGTTTTTAATATGATTTTTTTCACCAAATCAAAGTCATAAGAGAAATACACTCAACCAAATTTAAATAGCATTTGTTAAATTAAAGAATATATTCAAGTTGGGGCCATACAATCACTAAAGAATTATACTTGGATACAATAAGCTTCTTATCCTAAAAACCTAAGAAATGTAAGCTATATATTTCCCCCATTCTAAAGAACAAAACAAAAATCAGACTCTTGTGAATCTTAGGTTAAATTCAGTGTTAAACATGAATACATCACGGCTTTTTATGGTGAATATTCAATAATTAAATTCTATATTCTTTTAAAAGAGTGATAAAGGTTTATTTTAGACAAATGATTAATTTATTTCAAAAGATCGAATTCCGGAATTTTAAAAAGTCTTTCTTCTTTGCCTTATTCTTCAATTCACATTTTAATAATTTAAATTCCAATATTATTGCCAAGATATTATAGGCAATTTTACATCTCATTAACCTTGCTTTGTTTTAATTATAAAGATCCTTTGTTAGATTCCTTTAAATGATCCAGTTTATAATTTCAGCCTGTCCTGGGGAGTACTTTAATTCAGCTGCACATTCATCAACTGTTTTTGTCCCGTTAATTGTAGACAACTGCACAATTGCTTTCTGCAGCTATGATTGATGAATTGTATTTACGAGTGTAGCTGTTAAGTAGGATAAACATTTATAACAATTTCCACTTAAAGATTTTTATCTCTATTCCCATAAGGACAAATTAAAGACTGATATTCTAACAACCAAGAGAAAGTGGGTTTTTTTCAAATGTGTCATTTTAAAGCAGTTTAAAAAGTTAAAAAAAATGCAGCACATCCATGCAAATGGGATAAAAGCTTGTGTAAAGTATCTAATTTGTGCTTAGCACGTAATAGGCATCAACAAATAGCCAGATGAACACGGTAATGTGCCTATACTGTAACTGTATCCCAACTATCAAAATATTACACTGTTTTGAACCAGAACTCCCAGTTCAAATTTGTGAAAGAGAAATATCTAGATTGAAAGAAATGACCTAAACTAAAGATGGAGGTAAGCAAAATTCCAATTATGTATCATATGCAATAACAAACACTTCCATTTTTAAGCACTTATATTACCACAGCTATAAAAAATGTTATACATATCATTTTGAACCTTCAAAGAAACTGGGAAAGAAAAGTGCTACAATATTCTACAGCTGCGAAAAAATGTGAGATGAAGATTGTTACTTGTCTAGAGTTTAAGAGTTTTTCAATGGGAGAACTGTTACTTGAATCTAGTATAGATAATATATGTATGTTAAGTATTATATTAGGCACTGTGTAAATAGCCATCAAAATACCCTACCAATAAACAGGCACCAACACTATAGTATAATAAGCTTAAACCAGGGGGAAATGGAGGTGCTGGGAGAACACAGGCATCTAATCAGGATTAGGGGTGGGGAGGGGTTGATACAAAGGGAAGAGATTATTTTCACTAAACTATGAGAATGTTTTAAAGCAAACGCCCATCTTCTTTTGTACTGTGGATGCTGGGGAAAACATTACACTATCAAAGACAGCAACCTCAACTAGCTCCCCAAAACCATCCGGCAAGCTCCTGAGGTTTCCTTAGTCTTCTCTCTCCTCTGTTTTTCTAAAATGGATATTTTCGGTATTGGCCACGTTATTCTCCATCTTCTCAAATAGGACATGCACTTTCCCAATTTCCATTCTCAGCAAATGACCCCACCTGCCACTTCGTAGATATGATAGAAGGCATCATGTGAGAAATTCCTCTGAATCCTGCCACCAACAGTTAGTTGCCTGCGTCTTTTCTCAGTGCTCTACCACAAAAGGCCCATCCTTCTACCTTAGTGCACCCCCTCTCAGAGACTTTACCCCGTCAATATTGTCTTCTTTCCCTCCCACAACATTGCGTCTTTCCATAAGCATTTAAGAATACTCAAGTTCTTCTTTCTAAAAAATGCTCCCGCCCCCCAAAATTTAAACCCTATCTACCTCAAGCAACCACCCTCTTTTCCCTTCTTGGTTAAACTTCTTTAGAGAAGTACTTGCTGTCTGTATTTCATCTCCCAATCACTCTTCAGATAAAAACAACCTAGCTTCTGTCCCCATACTTTACGTAATCACCACTTTTTTAAAAGATACCTCCCTCAATTATTTGCTCTCACAGTACCCTCTACATGCCCTTTATCACACTTATTATACCTGTAATTACTTAATCTAAGACTGTTGGCCCCACCAGACTGTTAACTCTAAGAGGCTAGGGCCTGGATCTACAGGCAGCATCTTTAGCACGCAGGTACTCACTGCTGTAAGGTTGGATGAGATCACCATGACCCTCTTGTGACTGAACCCAGTGGTCCCTTTAATTCTAACTTAAAAATCCTCCTGTTGACCATTCATTCTTCCTCAAACATTCTACTCACCATTCTTTTCTTCATTCCTTCAATAAATATTTGTAACTGATAACACATGCTAGGTACTATTCCAGAATACAGGGATATAGCATCATACAAAGGGGACGGGCATATGCACAATGAGTGCGATGCGCACCTCCCGGGGAATGGACACACTTGAAGCTCGGACTTGGGGGGGAGGGAGGGCGAGGGCATCATACATAACCTAATCATCTGTACCCCCATAATATGCTGAAATTAAAAAAAAAAGAAAAAAAAACAATGACTAAGATACACTATATTAAGGAAAGTATATTTTAGTTGGGGAGAAAGATATAAACAAGCAAACAAAGCAGATCATTTGAGATGATGTTACCAAATGGCAAAACAGGGTCATGTTACGGGTGTGGTAACTCAGTAAGATGGCCAGGGGAGCCTCTGTGAGAGGTGACATTTGAGCCGATTATTGAAAGATGAGAAACGACCAGTCACGCAAAGGTGTGGAGGAAAGGGATTCCCAGCAGCTGTGCCTACATCTTTTCAGTTAGTCCCCAGCACCCTTAGCACAGTTTACAAACCCCTTCATGGCATGACTTTTGCCAACGACCCTTGCCTCTCTGTGGCTGGCATACAATATGCACTTAAATAGCTGCTGACTGAAAATAGCTCCCCAGCAACATGTCTTCCTGTCTTCCGCTTATAGGCCTCTGCACCATACAATTCCCTCTGCCCAGAATTTTATTCCTCTATTATTTTTCACCTGGCTATCTCTTGATCATCTCTAAAATGGCATTCCTTTTGGGTAAGTACACTTTTTGAAAACCCTGATAACTTCACCACCTGGTGGAATGCATCCCTCCAGACTAGGTTACATTACTCTGCTGAAAGATTGCATCGATACCTATATCACCTTTTTCATAGCACCCTTAGATTATTACATGTGCTTGTCTAATGTGTGCATTACCCAAAATATTCAGAGCCATGTGTATTTCATTCACTTCTCTATTCCAAGCTCTTATGATAGCATTTGTTACATAGTAAGTGCTGAATAGACATTTTCTGAACTCGTGCATACATTATTTGCTCTTGTATATTTATAGCTATTCACGTCTGTATTCTTATTCCTAAATCATTTTCATCGGGAGGAATAATTGCTATGAAGAGTGGAAACACAAATTTAGGATGGCAAAAAGAACACTATGCAGAGTTTTTTAGAGATTTTCATAGATTAAAATTTTCTAAAATTATAACTACTTTCTGTATTTTTAACTCTTTTCCTAATATGAAACAAATATCAAGCTCTATCACTGAACAATAAAACCATATCAGAGGCTTAAAACCTCTAACATTCGCAAGTTTCCATACTCCCTTTTCTAATCTAATAATTATAAATCTTAACTTAAGTTCTGGAGGTTCAATTCTGTAACTTTTTGGAGAGTTACTGATGGTAAGATATATACATTTTTTACTTCAGTAAAAAAAAATACCTTTTTACAGTTGAAATATACAAAATAAGCACATATGTGAATTCGGAGTTATTTCTGAAAGTGACATGACAGTGATAAGACTTGGTAAATATTTTTTTCTATTTTTTATCACTCGAAAATGGATAATAATTATTACCAATTCTTATCACAATGAAATTTTGTAAGAAACAGTAAGCACTGTTATGAAAAATACTATTTGTGTTATAAAGGAAAACCAATATTTTCCTGCATCTTTTGTATTGTAGTGAATGAAAAGCTTATTTTAAATTTTAGACCTGTGTTATTATGACCAAAAATGACTAGGTCACAGAATATCAAAATAAGAAATATATATTAAGAAGAATTAGTATGAAAACAGAGATTATTTTTCACAACATAATACAATAATAGAAAAGAAATGAGTAACATTTTAAGTTAATTTTTAAAAAATTGAGTTTCTATGCCATATATAAACTAATTTTCAAGGAATATTCTTTCATGACCTCCCCCTTGATAAAGGTAAGTTTTACATACAGTAAGCATTATTTCCTTACGAATCTAATTAAAGCTGGCTTCAAATGTGAAATAAATAGGTTATGCCAAATACTCGGTAATTATTTTCCTAAGAATGCCCTACATCATGCAAGAAATTCAAGTTGTAAAGGAAGCTCTACATGTCAAATGGTGATAGTTACATGTGTCTCTGTGTGTCTACTGCCAATAAAACACTACAAAAACCATAGTTAACAACTATTTATCACAAAGTGATAAATGTAACAATGGGTTCAAACATGATTTCGCTTACTATTTTAACAATGGTATATATAAATTTCTAAGACTGTTATGCTTCCTATATTTAACATCCTTCACATTTTCAGTTGGATCCTGAATGCATGATATGTTCAGATAAAACCGTTTCACAGGAACTGATGAGAGGCTGAGGGAGTAAACACTGAGCATCGCTCTGAAAACAGATGGAGTGGCAGATGGGACTGCAGATTGGGTTCACTTGATCTGTGTAAAACAACTTTACTACTCAGTAAGATGGGGCTCAAATCTCACAAAAACCTTATAAAGTTTGTCCCTTTATTTCATGCATGCCTTTTTATCCAAAATTAAATATGTTTAACATTTTAAACTTTGTTAATGTAAAGTTTCAATACCTATGTGATAAATTATTTAACTAAAAGATATTTCTTCTTTGGAACAGATGGTAGGAAAGAACAGTTGCCCAGTGGAATAAAACGTACACTGACTAGTTGTCCAAAAATTGTAAAATTAATTACCTTCCTTCATTGATGAGTTCAATAAATGCAAGTCCTGCATTCTTCTGAATAGAATTTTGCCATTCCTAAAAGGAGAAACCAAACCAAATGTAAGAAAAATGAACATATAATGAAAGTACATCTGATTTAAGGATCATGTTGATGTTGTTGGTAACTTCCACATTATACTATTTCTAAATGTCTTTCAAAATTTTTATAACAAATGTTATTTTGTGTGAAATCAAAATTTTAAAAAGTATCCTTGTATCACTTAGTTTAGAAGGTGTTTTTGAATTGCCAGAAAATTTCAGGCCTGATACAGGCTGAGATGGAAAGTGAGACTGCAGGCACAGAGGGCTTGTAGCACAAAGCTTCCTTCCAAAAGACACCAAACGACCAAAAGAGACCAAATGTGACTATACAAGGACTAGAAATATTTGGGATAGAAAACTTTAGCTCCTGATATAGAGATTTTCCATTGATACTGTAAAATGAAAATTAGAAATATAAATTATGTATTTAGACTGACTTGGAAGTGAAATGTTCTAGTTATATGTACATTCCAAATTATGGACACCTACATAGAAAAAAAGTTACACGTAAAACTTTTTTTGAAATTCAAAAAAAATACTTGACAGTAAACTTATAGCTAAATATGTAATATTTAAATAACTATGTAATTTCTCTTTGCTAATTTAGATTAGAGTATATTTGTGAATCTGGAAGTCCTAGAGGTCAGGGTCATCATTATGAATATAAGTGATTGTCACATTGTGTTTTTAATTAGAAAAGCCTATTGCTTCTTTTATACTCTTCCTATGGAATATTTAGAATATGACTCAATTTTTTGTTTTTGGTTTATTCTAATTATTTCCACTTTTTAAAAAATATAGCTCATAAATAGCAAATTTTTAGATTGAAAATCATGTCTCCTCTAACAGTTCTATAAATAAAATACTCCCTTAAGTCCCCTAATACAATTTAATAAAAAATTCTTATTGATCACTCATGCCACTCATCTGCAGATTCCCTCCTCCATGGTTTTCCTAATAAATAATATGCTGACTGCACAGAGGTGGTCAGCTGACATTGCCACAAATTCAGCTTCACAAAAAACAGTCTCCATGCAAACCTTTCACTCTACTCCTGCTCACATTTCCTTTTAAGGCTCTGCACACATGCTGGGAGTACATGTGGTCCCCCAAAGCAGGCACTTGAATGCGTAAATCTTCTTTGCCCTAAGTAAATGTGTGACGAATTATAGGAGAACAAATCCTGAATTTCCCAAGGAGAGAGAATCAACAACTTGGAAAAAGAGATGGGGTAGCCAGGGGACAGAGCAAAGACATTGGGATCCAGCTACCATAACCTTCAGCTAAAATTTATCCAAATGACAAGATTGCTATTCCATTTTATAGACTTTATTTAAACTTTTAAATCATTTCTGCTGAAAACAATTACAGGGAACTCCTTTTCCTACATTTTAACAAAATGTCTTACTATGCTCATGTTAAATATTCCCATTATGTACCCTGTATCTATTGCAAAGCAAGATCCCACAAAATGTGCAAACTTCTCAGGAGTACTTGACATTTATTATGATATTAACTTAAAGAGAAAATTGATTCTTATGTAAGAAGAATCATGCCACTATAAAATAGATTCTTACAAACAACTTCTTAAACATGATTTTCCATGATACTGTTTGTATACTAAGGCTCTTCAATCAGCCTAAGCTACTAATATGCATAGGATTTTCAATAGGATATTTCAGAGTACATGTCCAAGTATTACATGTGCATTCCCAAATAAATCTTGTCTAAAAAAATCAAAGAATAAAATGATTAAAAAATTCTGTTCAGATCAAACTAAAATGATCTCCAATCTGCATTCAGCCCATGAGATGCTAATTTACAACATTTGATAGAGGAACAGTAGAAGCCTGAGCTAAGCTAAGAGCATTAGAATTTAAAGGATGAGAAAGCTAAGACTTTATTCAAGAAATTTGTGTTTTAGAAGAATAATTTGTCATTTTTGAGCAAGACGAAAAAGTAGGAGATTGTTTTATATGCCTTTCTAGAAGAGAGACAACAGTACCCTAAATTAGCATTTCTTCAAAAATAAGAGATATTACAAGGAAAAGACGCCAAGGCTGGATGAGAATCTGGACTTAAGGGCTGAAGTAGAGGAGTGGGATCAAAAACGTTATTACATTTTCAATAAAGATGACCGGGATAATGGTAATATTATTATGAAAATGCTGAAGAAGGGCATACATTTGGGGAAAATCACAAACCATGTTGTCTTCAGTTTGCATTTGTTGGATTTAGAGTGACAATGGTAATTAAAAAGGAATACGGAATTTGGAATTATTTACATAGAAATATTAAGGCACAGCATCAGGCAAAAGTCTCCTAAAATCAATGAACAAAAAGAGGATAAAAGACTGAATCTTAGGAAGTATTCACATTTTTAAGATTAGAAAAAGAAGTATTTGAAAGGGACAGAAAAAGATCTACCAAAACTTAAGAACTGAAGCAGAATATTATAGCATTATTCAAAAGAAAACAATCCACCTGTATGTACTGGCTCAGTAAAACAGAAAGATAGAAGACCCTGTAGTCACAAATATTATTTTCAAAGCCATTACCTATAGTCCTGTTGACAACCTGACATGAAAGACACAGACCAAACCAACAGTAAAAAGGGTAATGGAGGTAGGTGTTCGGGAGGGATATGAAACCTAGAAAATGAGAGATAAGTAAGCATAGAAAAAAAATTGTACTAATATAATTGAGACATACGAAGATATTGCAGACATTAACAAAAGATGAAAATATCTCCCAGGAAATAGAACACTAAGATAATGAGACGCAACAAAAAGATAGAGATGGAAAACAACAAGATACGAAAGTTTGAAGATCTTCCTTTGAAAGGCCAGTATCCGTTGTGCAGGAATTTTAGACAGAGTGAATAACGAACAAGGAAGACAGGAAATTATCAAAGATATTTAATTTTTTAATTAAATATATGACACAAAATCCCCAGCAAAGCATATCATCAAAAAATTTTAGAACACCAGGGTTAAGGAAAAGGCTCACAGGAAAAAACACATAAAAGTTTACACAAAGAATAGTAAAATTGAAATACAGAAGAAAACAATGCCTTCAAAATTATGAGGAGCATAAGACTCAGAACACACCATGCAGCCAAACTATCAGTAAAATTTGAGGACAGAACAATCTCATTTTCAGACATGTATAAAAGTTTATTTTTCATCCATTCTTGTTCAAGCACCTACTGATGGTGTCCTCTGCCAAAATGAGGGAACACATTAAACAGAAGAGACATGATTACGTTGTGACAGTGCCCAAATCTCAGGGGTTTAAAAAACAAAGGTTTATTTGCTCAAGTTCTGTGTCCACTGCCTCTGTTCTGCTCTACATCATCATCGATCTCACCCTGGGAGCCAGACTGACAACGTAGCCATCGTCTGGAACAGTGCTGGCAGCCAGGGGGTAAAGAGAATAGGTTTAAGCATGTACTGGCTCTTGTAGCTTTTGCCCAAAAGTAGCACAAGTCACTTTTGCTCACATTCACTGGCCAGAGGAAGTCACATGACCAAGCTCAAGCTCACCGGAGCAGGGAGTGCAAACCCATCAAGTGCTCAAAAGGAGAGAGAGAATCAAATATGTGTGACCAACCCTAAACATTGCTACAAGGGAAGAAATCAAAAAAGAGGTACACCTATATCTAAGAAACAGTGGACTGACACAGGAGACAGGTAATGGGAATTCTCCAGGTAATGGTGAATGGAAGTACCAAGACAAAAGTTAAGCAGAGGCTGAGAGAATACCTGATGTACACTAGAGTTAGAGTTGGTTTTCAGTTCTGTTGGAAAGTTTAGGGAAAATTTAGTGATAGGCATATCAAAAACTTGGCCAACAAATAAAGAGCAAAAAAGTAATTCACTCTAAAAAACAGAGTTGTTTCAGAAAGAAAATGGTAGATTGTTCAGTTGCAAATGATATTTACAAGGAATATTAATACCCTCCAAAATTGTGATGTAACTATCGTGGGAAAATGCTTAGAAAAGTGGAGACTTTTCTAGCATATCCAGAGGAAAGGGAAAACAAAAAGGAAAAGTAGAGACTTTTCTCCTTCCATATCCAATCAGGAAGAAAGGATTTTTTTTTTAAGGTAGAAGAGATATTTTCCATTCTCCCCTGTGCCCTGGCAATAAATCTAACTCTTCTATCCATCTTTTTCTCTATTTTTCCTGCTCTCCTATCCTTAGACATAGGTAGACATCAAATATTTATTTGATACAGGATGTTAAAATAACATAAGCTGAAATAAATTTTTTTCGACTTAATACTAGCTGGCTTAATGGTATTTTCCAGGCCAGGTGTGGTGGTGCACACCTGTGGTCCTCCCAGCTACTTAGGAGGTTGAGGCAAGAGGATCACCTAAGCCCAGCAGTTTAAGGTTGCAGCGAGCTATGCTGATGATGCCTGCACATATGCACACATACGTATACATACACACACACACACTCAGGCTGCACTCCAGCCTGAGTGACGGAGTGAAATCCTGTCTCAAAAAAAAAAAAAAAATTTTCCATATGTCTCTATAACCTCAGTTTACTCTCTGTGTTTTAGGTGTACATTACATGATTAGATTTTAAGTACTGTATCTTTGAAGGAAGAACCACGTTTTACTCATCTGTAATGACAGCAGGGCCAGAAGAAACAAATGATGCAATTTTCACAGGGACTACACTACACAGTAAGGCAACAAGAGTTCAATTCTAGAAGTTTAGTAGTATTGGATAGAAAGCACACGAAAAATCCTTGTGTTCAAAATTTTTAAGATGTGATATACACTAGTGCCTTTTTTTCTAGATTCTATTAGTGATTTACTTGTCAAACATGAATATTTTCTTTTCTGCCACACATGCCACTGGGTATGCACTGACATGATATGGCTGGGTGCACAAGAGCAGTTTCACAGGCCTTCACCTAAGTAAGGGCCAAAGTGGATTCCACCTAATATTAAGAGAGTATGATTCAGTTTTTGAAGGTTTTCAAAATTCCTCATCAGCTATAATTCCCAATTTACATAATGTCAATGTATTAAGTCAATGTCTATAATGATATTAACGACTATTAACTACTATTAACAATGTGTAGGGTCACGAAAATGTTACCAATTGTCTTCTTTGAAGAAAGAGGGTTTAAAGTTTCTGTTTTTCAAACTGGGGTATGAGATACTAAGTTTCAGGCAGGGAATATACTAGGACTCAGGATGTATATTACATGTTCATTTCTCTGACGTTTGAGAGGAAAACAACAACAACAACAACAACAACAACAACTACAAAAAAAAAAAACTCAAGTAATTTAACTCAAAAATTTTTAAGTAATATAAGAATAACACAGCAAAATGTGAATTTTACAGCCTAAGAGAACAGAGAGTTTGTGATTATACTGTGTGGTTTGTCTTACAGTGTGTGTCACCCTTGCAACTTGTCCCTGCTGAGACGGGGCAGGGGTGCGGGGGTGGGTTGCTTCAGTGGAAGAGTTGGTAAAGTAAGGACTTAAGCTATACAAATAGCACTAAAACTAAACATTTTAAACAAGTTTTTATGAGCTCTTTTCTGGGATTTAGCATAAGACATGTGGGCTCTCATCGTTTTGGGCAGTGAAGAAAACACAAGTTTATTTCTTTGATCTACTTTTAAAAAATACTAAATGAGGGAGAGAAAAGGGACAATAAAATATCCTTCACAAGATAAAGTATAGTTTCTCTCTCGGGAAATGTAAAGATTGAATGTGGTTTTTAAAGCTTGTTTAATGATTTCTCAATTACGGTTGTAAAGCAGAACAGATAATCAATTTTTTTTAGCATCTTTAGTTGAAAAGTCCAATCCATTTATATCTTAGGTAAAAAACAGTACATAGTATTGGGTAGTAAACAAAAATGCATAAGTGTAAAGAAAAAAATGGGACAAGAAGGAAAAAGGATCCTAGAATGAAAGTATAACATACAGCACTTTCTCCTTTGGTGATGAGTTTTTAGACCTTACTTGTACAGAAAAGGGTACAACTATAACAAGAGTTTATGCTGGCAAAGTAATAAATCTCAAAGCATGTAAAAGAAATAATAATTAAAACATCTGAAAATAGAAAATATCATAAATCCTAAATCTTTATTTTCTCACTATTTAACATTATTTTTATTATAGAGTATTGCCTCTGAAATAGAATTATTTATATTTTGCAGTGATTTATTTACTTATATGTCTTCCCAAAACTCCTTAATAGAGGGAAGCGTCCTTCCCCAGGTCTGCAGTTGACAAGGGAGAAAATAGAAGAATCTTATTTTATTTAATTATGTGTACCTACTAAGTAGCAAGTATCTGGCATACTGTACATACTCAGTGTTATTTTGTTGTTGAACTGTATTTAATCCTCCCAATCTATGATATCACTTAAATCTGTGGTTCACAATTCTGGCTAAACAAAAAATCGACAGGAGGGTTGTTAAAATGCCAATCATATCAGAATAACCTCTAAGGATAGGGCCCAGGCATCAGGACTATTTTAAAGCTCCGAAGTGATTTTAATGTGAAGTCAGTGTTGAGAACCACTGACTTAGGTCACTTTTCTCTCTCAACAAGACTGAACACATAGAAACCTCAAAGTACCTAACTTGCCAGCATGGGGTAATTTAGTTGTTAAGAAGTGATGTGTATATTTTCCTTCAAATTGTTCAACTATTTAAATTTCCTACTCATTTGCAAAACAGTATACTACTGCATCATAATTACATCATAATTAATGGAGTATCCACAACTCTAAATTAAGGCCATTCCTAAGGTCCTTTTTAGCATTTCATTCCCATAAATGGTATTTTTGTAAGACTAAAAGTGTTAATTATAATGTGTAAATATGTGTGTGACACATTTGGTTAGGCAATGATTATATTTGTTTACAATGATGCACATTTGTTTTGTAATTTCAAAAAGTATTTCTTAAATGCACATTACTATGTAACTGATTCCAGGCATTTCAAAAGAGTAGTTAGATAAAATATTAAAGGGGAGATATACAAAACTTTGTGACAAGAAAAGTACACAGCACAGAGAAGGAAAAGATATTTGTTTGCTGTGGTTGCTGAGGTACAAACTACCTTGAGATACAGGCAGACATGGAAGAAAACTTGAACCTTTCCCTGTCCTATCACTCCAACAACTCTCCCTGACATACAGACTTAGAGAATATGCTGAAAACAAGGAAAAGGGACACATAAGAATACAAGCAAGGCTCTCAGAATAATTCACTGTCATTTCAACAAGGACAAGCTCTTGGCAATGATAGGAAAAAAGTATATTTTAAAGTCTTATCTTACAAGTTATTCCAGAAAGTTTCTTGCCATTTGAGAAAACACATATACATACACACATATTCACTCTGCTACTGAAAAAAATGAACAACCATATGAAAAGGTGTAAATTAACTGTAGGCATCAAATTTTTATCTTCGTGGGGAAACATTTTTAACTTCGGGTTTGAATGCCTGCAGAGAGCTGCCAAGTCTTCAGACGGTTTTGTCACAATTTTTTTTAACTCTTCTACATGGATGCATAAAATTCCTTCAAGATGAAGGACTTTTTCAGGGAACTGGATCTCGTGTTAAAGACCCTTTGAAACTAAACACTTTGAAGACAAATAAGTTCCAGAAGGATGACGATAAAATCCCTGTGTTCTCTTCATAAGCACTTTATGGTAGTTAGATGACCTAGTAGAAGAAATCGCAGACCCAGAACGTAATTTTTCCTCCCTATCAGTTTCTTCTCATCTACGTCAGCTCAATGTACATTTCTCATTCCCTCTTCTTTGTGTACAATTAAATTAACCAACATAATGTCCTTAGAGATTCAATTCATCTTAAAATTTTTAAAAATAGGAAAAATACTGCAAGGGAAAAATAGGGGGGTAAATTGAGATCTTAAGTCTTCTAGAACCACAGAATTGATTTTATATTTTTTATATCCTTAATGTCTGCTTGTCATTAATTGCCACTAAAAAAGTTCCTTAACATTTTCATCGTAAGTGGCATGCTTATAAATTCTGTGCAATAAGTTGGAAACATTAATAAATACAAGAACTGAACTGAAAAAATACTATATAGAATGAAAAAAACAGGAATGAGTAATTTTTTCAATGTATGTAAAACATAAATTAGTGAAATATATATGCAAAGTATTTACAGTACCTCTTTCATTTCCATTCCTTATTTTTATGAACATCTTACTAAAAGTATTACAGGAAAATTGAATGTAATAAATGAATAATCAATGATCAGTTAAAAGAGAAGTTTACTGCTGTATAGGTGAACCACAGAAAAACCATTAGGCAGTAAGAAAATATATCTAGTTTGTTAATAAAAGAAAAGTTAGTTTATCTTGTAAACATATGGAGGATTCCTAGAATTTTAGTAGATTGCTAAATTATGTTAATAAATTTAACATTTTTTATTATCATAAAATGAACATATATATGTAGTTGTATTTGTGTTTATAATAAAATGGTCTAGATTGTTTTACAAGAGATTATTTCTCAAGAGAGCGTATTCTATAACTGTGAATATATATAACATACATATTTATATGGTAGGTTTGAACTGTTAAAAAGTTAGCATTTGTCACATTCAAATGTATAGTTTAAGATTTAGAAGTTACATTAAAATTTCGTATTTATTCATGGATAATCATGTAGCAATTGGTGTGTAAGCTAGTTTAAAAATTTTATTCTCATAGAGAAATTTAGAGATCAGGTTTTATTAACTTAAGTGCTAGAATCTCTGACACACAAGTAGCTAATCTTTGTTTGAAGACCTATTACATCCTGGACTTCTAGAACAGCTTGTTCTACTTTTGGATTACATTAACATTAAAAATAGAAAAGCACAGATATTCATATATAAAGCATAGAGCTGTGCTGATCAAGATGGCATCTACTAACCACATATGGCCACAAGCACTTTAAATCTGGTTAGTGTGAACTGACTTGTATTCTAATTATAAAATATATACTTGATTTTGCAGACTTAGTACAAAAACAAGTAATACATACATAACATCTCATTGATTATTTTTTGTATTGATTACATGCAGAAATGATATTTGAGTTAGAATATATTATTAAAATTAATCTCACCTGTTTCTCTTTTACCTTATTAAATGACATTAGAAAACTTAAAATTATATGTGGTTTACATTATATTTCTGTTGGACAGTTCTGGTTTAGACTATTAATCATGAGAAATGCAATTTGTAAACAATGTTATAATACCAATTTTTATATATACTAACAAGAAAAATTAATTTTGCATTTATACGCAGAAATAGTTTGAAAGGACACACATTAAATGCTTCACAGCCATTACTCCTGGATGGTGAGAATATGAGGTAAGGTAGAAATCTTACCTAAATTATAAGATACTTTTTAATTCTAAAAAACAATTTTAGAATATTATAAGGTTAAAGAAATTTTTTTAACCTTATTCTAAAATTGTTTTTTTAAATGTGTAGGAACAGCTTTCGCATTAAAAATTATTTTGGGTATCTATATTCAATTGAATGGCATTAGGGTGCCAAGACAACTTCAATGGAAATAAAACAGTCTCTTCAGGAAATGGTACTGGGGAAACCAGATATCCGAATGCAAAAGAATGGAGTTGGATTTCTACCTCCTATCACATAAAAAAAATTAACTCAAAGTGGATCAAAGACCCAAATTTAAGAGCTAAAACTATAAGACTATTAGAAGATAATACAGGAGCAAATCTGCATGAACTTTGTTTGGTCTATGGTTTCATACATCTAATATCAAATGTATGGCAAAAACAATAAAAAAATAAATAGAACATTATTAAAATTAAAAAGTTTTATATATATAAACACTATCAAGAGAATGAAAAGACAATCCACATCATGAGAAAAAATATTTGCACGTTATATATCTGTTAAGGGTTTAAAATCCAGAATATACAAAGAACACCTACAACTCAACCACAATGCAACAAAAAACCAACCAAATTAAAAGGTGGGCACAGGAATTGAATAGGCATTGCTCAAAGAAGACATACAAATGGCCAATGTGTGCACAAAAAGAGGCTCAGCATTATTAGTTATTAGGGAAATGCAAATCACAATCACAATGACATACCACTTCACTTTCAGTAGGATGGCTGTAATTAAAAAAACAAAACAGAAAACCCCCACAAAATATAACAGGTGTTGGAGAGGATGTAGAGAAATCGGGACCATTATGCATTCCTCATGGGAATACAAAATGGTTTTTAAAGCCACTGCGAAAAACAGTTTGGTGGTTCCTCAAAAAGTTAAACATAGAATTACCACATGACCCAGCAATTCCACTCATAAGTATATGCCCAGAAGAACTGAAAACAGGGACTCAAACAGATACTTGTATGGCAATGTTGACAAAGCATTATTCATTGCATTATCCAAAAGGTAGAAATAACCTAAGTGTTCATCAAAAGGTGAATAGATAAACAAAATGTGGTAATGTACATACAATGAAATATGATTCCAGTATAAAAAGCAATGAAGTTCTGATTTATAAAATGGATGAACCTTGAAGACATTACATTAAGAGAAATGAGACGGGCAAAAAGAGACAAATAATGTATGATTCTACTTACATGAACTATCTAGAATAGGTAAATTCATAGAGAGAAAGTAGATTAGAGGTGAAAGGCACTGGGAGGAGAGAAATTGGGAATTATTGATTAATGAACACAGAGTTTGTGTCTGGGGTATTGAAAATTTTTGGAAATAACCAGTAGACCCTTCAACAACATGGGTTTGAACTGGGTGAGTCCACTTATAAAAGGATTTTCTCCTGCCTCTGCCACCCCTGAGAGACAGCAAGACCAATCCCTTCTACCTCTTCCTCCTCAGAAAGTAAAGATGATGAGGAAGGAGACCTTTATGATAATCTGCTTCCACTTAATAAATAGTAAGCATGTTTTTTTCTTCTTTATGATTTTCTTAATAATATTTTCTTTTCTCTAGCATACTTTACTGTAAGAATATAGTATACGATACATATAATATACAAAATATGTGTTAATCAACTGTTTATGTTATCAGTAAGGCTTCGGATCAACAGTAGGTTATGAATACTTAAGTTTTTGAGGAGTTAAAAGTTATACACAGATTCTCAACTGTGTGTGGGGGCTGGTGCCCTAACCTTCATATTGTTCAACCTTCATATGGTTCAAGAGTCAACTGTAGTTCTGAGAGGTTACATAACATTGTGAATTTAGTTAATGCCACTGATGTGTACACTTAAAAGGGTGAAAATGGCATATTTTATGTTATATATATTTTACCACAATAAAATAAACAAATCAAATCAGATGATACATTCCTTTTTATTCATGAATTAACGTAATAATTCATTAATAAATATCTATCCTATGTGCTACATACCTATATTAGGTGTGGATGAAATAGTAATGAGCAAAATGGCATTTCTGGCAATAGAAAAATAAAATAAACTTCAGTGTAGTGCAAATTTGTAGCTCAACTGAACTTAATGACATCCATAAAGTGACCCTGGAAGACTTTAAAGCTTTGTGTCATCCTTGAGTAGTCTTTTCTCTTGGATTGTTTTAAATAAACAATCTATGATTTAAAATGCTCTTCATAAATGTTAATTAAATATATTGATGAGAATATACAATATTCATTTTCTCTGTTGGGTGAATAGAACGCTTCAAAAAGAGAGGAAATACTGGACATGAGGACTATTCTAAAGGAAACTGTAATGTGATGGATAAAAAAAAATCATGCCTTTATTATTTTTTATGCCTTTATAAGAGCATCCAATTGAGGCATCATATTGCCTGACTTCAAATTATACTACAAGGCTAGAGTAGCCAAAACAGCATGGTACTGTTTTAAAAACAGACACACATATAGATCAATGGAATTGAATAGATAACACAAAAGCAAAGCCACATACTTCCAGCCAACTGATCGTTGACAAGAACATACACTGGAGAAAGGCTACCCTTTCCAATAAATGGTGGTGGGAATACTGGATAGCCATATGCAGAAGAATGAAACTGGATCCCTATCTCTCACCATATACAAAAATTAATTCAAGATGGATTAAAGACTTAAATGTGAGACCTGAAACAATAAAAATCCTAGAAGACAACCTAGGAAGAAATCTAGACATGTGCCTAGGCAAAGAATTTATGACTAAGACCCCAAAAGCAAATGCTATAAAAACAAAAATAGACAAGTGGGACTTAATTAAACTATAATGGTGTGCAGAAGCTACACAGAAGCTTTTTAGTTTAATTAAGTTCGATTTGTCTATTTTTGTTTTTATAGCATTTGCTTTTGGGGTCTCTTGTATTAACCTGGATGGAACAAGAGACCATTCTTCTAAGTAAAATATCACGAGAATGGAAAAACAAACACCACATGTGCTCACCATTAAATTGGTACTAATTGATCAACACCTATGTGCATATATGGAAATAACATTCATTGGAAATCAAGCAGGTGGGAGGGGGAGAAGGGGATGGGTAAGTTCACTCCCAACGGGTACGATGTATCGGGATGATGGGCACACTTAGAACTTTGACTCAAATGGTAGAAAAGCAAAACGTTTATAATCTTGTAATATTCTGAAATAAAAATAAAAAAAGAAATAATCGAAAGAGTAAATAGACAACCCACAGAATGGGAGAAAATATTCACAAACTATGTGTCTGACAAAGGACCAATATCCAGAATCTACAAGGGACTCAAACATTTCTGCAAGAAAAAAACAAATGACCCCCTTAAAAGTGGGCAAATGATATAAACAGGCATATTTTCAAACGAAGGTATATAAATGGCCAACAAACATATGAAAAAATGCTCAACATCTAATCATCAGGAAAATGCAAATTAAAACCACCATGAGATATCATCTTACTCCAGTTAGAATGGCTATTATTAAAAAGTAAAAAGATAGTAGATGTTGGCTTGGATGCAGTGAAAAGGGAGAATTTATATGCTGTTCGTGGGAATGTAAATTAGTATAACCTCTGTGGAGATCAATATGGAGATTTCTCAAAGAACTAAAAGCAGATCTACCATTTGACTCTGCAATCCCACTACTGGGTATCTACCCAGAGGAAAATAAATCATTATATTAAAAATATACCTGCACTTGTATGTTTATCACAGCACAATTCACAATTCCAAAGATATGGAATGAACCTAAGAGACTGATGAGCAGATTAAGAAAATGTGCTATATATTACATACATACCATAGAGTACTTCTCAGTGATAAGAAAGAAGGAAATAATGGTTTATGCAGCAACTTGAATTGGAGGCAATCATCCTAAGTGAAGTAACTCAGGAACAGAAAAATAAATGCCACGTGTTCTCACATATAAGTGAGAGCTAAACTATGCCTACACAGGGGCACACAGAGTGCTATGATGGACATTGGAGACTCAAAGGGAGGAGGGTGAGATGGAGTAAGGGATGAAAAATTACCTACGGGGTACATTATACACTACTTGAGTGGTGGGTACACCAAAAGCCCAGACTCTACCACCATACAATATATATACATGTAATAGAATTCAACTTGTACACCCAAATCTATTAAAATAAAAAAATTCAATAAAGAGCACCCAATTAAAACACGTAAACAGGTACCTATATTTACTGTCCAGATTTATGCACTCAAATGGCTAAGGGAATGATGGAAAAAATAGAACCATACAATAATAGATGAGAGAAGCTTCAGGAAAGAAAAGAGTTTGAAATAATTGAAAAGATAAGAGGCAACAGTAACAACTGTGTAGGTTGCATTAATATCTGGAATAAAATCGTATTGAACTATATGCACACACAAATGAACATATGTCAAAAATAGGGAAAGCTGAATAATGTCTGTCATCTAGTTAATAGTATTATACTAATATCAATTTCCTGGTTTTCATACTCTAGTACACTTTTATACAACATATCACTATTGGAGGAAGCCGAGGGAAGGGTATATGGGACTCTACTATTTTTGCAACTTCTTTGAGTCTATAATTATATAAAAATAACGTAAAACCACAGAAAACATAATCATTAGGAAATGTGCAGTATAAAAAAGGACACAGAAAACTAGTTCTTACCTGATCGCTAATGAAAATAAAGCATGTTGAAATCTACATATGACAAAATGAAGAAAATATACTAAGAAAGAAAAGAATGTGAAATAGAGGTAGGACTGTGAAATACATACCTATTATTTTCATTGTTTTTCGAAGTTGTAATGTGCCTGAAGAACTTACACAATGTAAATTTAAGAAAATAAAGATTGAAGAAAACAAACTAACCAAACAACTGGGAAGAAGGGAAAGGAGTAAATTTTGTGGCAAACTGTGGAAAGACGTTTTAGGTTAGAGAGGTGGGCTTATTGTCAATGCTCCAGGAAATCTGTACTGCAGAATATTCTATTAATACATCCCTTCTCCTCTGTCACAGACATTATAGCACTCAAAAGGATAATCCTACAGCTGGCCAAGGTGCACTGAAATTTCTTGTCTCAATTTTATTAGAATTATGAGAAGTCAGAAATGAGAGAAAAGGACTGTCATTTTTTTTTTTATTTTATCATTTCTAACAGATAAGCCCTGAACTTTTATCATTTTCTAGGTCCATTTATAATTTGGGCTGGATATCTGCTGTTATATACAAGTATTATATCACGTGTAAGTATCACATATATTACAGTTAGCTTAGAAAAGAATATTCTACAATATAAAAGTGACTGACTTAAGATCTATTGTACTTCCTAACTTCTCTAGGAGTTAAACCAATAATAAAAGACTTCATGGAAACAATCAAAAGTAATTTGAATTATATACTCTTTAAATCTTTGATTAGATTTTTCATCCAAAAATGCTATAAATAATTGCATCGATGAACAGAGATTGAGTCTGTCTTTGTGCCACAAATTGTTTTGTAGTCGTTCTCCCCAAGGTACATTAACTGGAAGTTTTCCAATTGTTTCCTATTGATATACTTTTTCTTTTTCCTTCAAAATGTCTACATTTTTAATATGTAATTTTTCCAAATTTTCCCATAATTTAAAACCTATATTATAATCCAAGCTGACTATAATCTTTATGTCTCACCATTTTCAACCTCCTTTTTAACTTTTATTAATACGTTAGGACATATTACAAACTTTTGTGGCAAGAAAGATGATACAACATAGCCACTCCAAAGAAAATTTAAATGCCTAATTTGCCCCTTTAACTTGGAGATGACATTATACCACAGGTTAAGAGTTGGGGCCAGCCACTGTCCAGAGAAAAAGGGAAGGATTTCTTAGATAGTCAAGAATAAAGAGTGGCTTTTCTTCTTCTAAAAACAGAGGCAGAATCAGTAAAGGCAATGACTATGGACTATATAATACTGTTTAAAAGTTAGAAATTCTTACCAGCCTTAATTCTATGCTATTAACATATTCAATATTTTATACTAAAACACTCCTAAGGAAGGTATTGCATTATGCATTGCCTGGAAATGGGTAATACCCTAGAATAATCAAATAAATATATTGACTGACTACTTAATTTCTGATGTACTATAAATGAGGCTGGTCTCTGGCATGAGCATGTACCTGGTTCATTCCTCTCCAGATCTTTGCTCAGACTGTTTCTTCAGCCTGAATCTCCTCTGATTATGCTCAATCAAAAGGCTGCTACCTTCAGAGCCCATCTTTAGTCCACGTTAATAAAGCCTTCCATGAAAATCTTATTGCTGATACACAGAATCCAATTTCTGAACTACTACGGTTCAGACATTTGAAAAAAAAGGACACAGAAAACTATTTCTTACGTGATACTTAAAAATAAAGTATGTTGAAATATACATAGGACAAAATGAAGAAAACATACAAAAAAGTAGAACTTGTGCTTGGTTTATATTCAACTTAAAATATCATGTCTTAGTTTTTTATTTTTCTTCACTGATTTCAATTCAGATGCATAATTTGCAAGTTTCACAGATAACACTAAATTCCTTGAGAAATGAAAGAATGTTTCAATAAGTCTTTAGTAACTACCACAATGCCAAAAACTGTAGTCACTAAATATTAGTAAGTAACCACTGAATTAAATGTGACAGAATTTCATTGTAATAATTAAGATTTCATATTTCCAAAGACAACGGAAAAAAAAATCTAGTCCATTCCTAGTTTTCTTGTATTTATAATCTCCTTACACATCAAAAGTCCTTTCAATACTGAGTACTCATGAATGACTATGTTTAATAAGTCTCTATATACTCTTATTTATATCTTTGTACCTCAATCTTAGGTTTAGAAGAAGAAAAGTAAATCTTTTTCTCCTTTTTACCATCTGACTAAACTAGATCAAACTGGAGAAAAAATAAAAAATTTAAATGTTCAAAGGCCAAATAATTTGACCAAGGAAGACTATTCTTTAGTTGTGGTTCTTTTATAAGTGTTGTCTTTAGAAGTCCTGGGTTATGCCTTGATCCTATCAGTGAAGTCACTAAAATCCTTTTTCTTTAAGTATATGAAGTGTTTAGAAAAGAATAAAGTCAAACAAAACCACAAAGTAATTCATGCTAGTAAATTCATACACAGATACTAAACTGAGAGACTTGCAGGCCTATTACTTTATATTACTTATACATTTTTAGGTTTCAATGAGAATAAAAATGATTTATTAGCATGCATTTCCTTACCAGTGCTTCAAGTCAGAAAGCACTTAAATACTGAGAGACATTATTTTTTACATAAAGTTTCTCAATTTATAAAACATTTTCTATTGACAGATAAGGCACAGAAAAATCCAAGTGACATCTGCTAAGCTTTACTTATAAAAACTTAAAGAAATCCTATGGGACAGCATCACTCAATTTTTCCTGAAGTACTTCTCTTAGAGACTTCCTAAAAAAAATCTGGAAATAATTAGACACTATTATAGTACCTAAGAAAGTTTACTTGAAAACTAAATCTGCTATTCATCAAATAACAGAATACACTCAGAATAATGTATTGAAAAAATAAGTACGCACAGAGAATGCTGTGAAGCCCCGCAACCACAACTAATTGTAAAACGTAAAAAATGCTACGACAGAAGACAGTATCAGGCCTGTGATATACTTCAGAACCTGTAGAAAACATTGTCCCTAACTGATTCAGCACTGATTTTTGTCAAATACAATGCATATGAATTATTTTACTTCATTTCACTTCAAATAGCAGGAAACCAATTTTTAAAAATAAGATACTACTAACAGTAACTTTAATACAAATTAAAAGTAAAGAAGGATAAATAGGTAATTCATAAAATTTATTTTTGTATCATAGATCTACATAGAAAAAAATTATCCAGAATAGAGGAAAGAAATGTTTTTGGTATTTGTTGAAGAACAAATGCATCATAATGATAACTCTAACAGCTTCTTGAAACTTAAAATATGTTTTCTATGGAGATGTAAAATTCCACTGGGGGTAGACTGGATGGCATGTCCCTTGGAGTTTAAAAGTCTACCCATATGAAGTGAATTATCCTTGACAAGTTCCTTCAGACACTTGTAATATGATCTCATGTAAATTTAGACCATATTTTGGGTACTAGCTATTAGCAATAGAAAGTTTATTTAGGAGCTCAGATAAGAAAGAAAGAAAAGATTATATCCTTAATGATATGCAGTAGTTAACAAGAAATTTCCAAAATGAAAATGAAAAGCATAAAAATAAAAGCATCTAATGTGTTTTAGCAAAGAAAAACAAAATTCTGCCAAAAATATTGCATTTTCCTTTCCCTTTTCAATCCTCAGCTGCCTGTTCTCTCAAACAAAAATATAAAAGTTTTATCTTTCAATGGTTTATCAACATTTAAAAAAGCATACTTATGCAAATAAATAAACCGAAAAATTCCATTTGCATTGAAAACTTATTTTAACTCGAATTAAATCACAGTGTAAATATTAATATCTTAGCTGTATTTCTCACTGTGGAAAAAATATAGATAGTGCCTTCTGATTATTAAAGATCAATAGCATAAGTAGACTTCTAGAATTTACACTAATATATACAATTTACACATAAAAAAGGGAAAGCAGCAAGGTATCATGAAGACATCAAGGCATCAAGACAGTTACTCATTCAGATTTTCAACTGTTTTTACTAGTACTAATACTGCTCATCATAATAACATAGAGCTATCAACACTTACAAAAGGCTGTCTGTAAAATAAAACAAAAAGTACTCAGAACTCTGCAGCTTTAAAGATTCATCAGGATTACCTTCAGCTTTGGCAAAAAGCCTACAGAACTCTGCTAATTCTACAGGGATCAGCTCCATTGCAGAAGAGATGCATTAAGGCCTGTAGAAGAGAACCCTGCTTTGGAGAGAGCGATGCCAAGCAACCTCCACGGCACCATTAACTGTATTTATTTCTCTTTATCAGAGGTCTGCTACTGCTATGCTGCCCTGCTAATGGGTGAAAATAGGATATAAATCATTTTCAATTTCAGTAGTACAGAAAAATGCAGATTATTTTTAAAAAATTTGAAGAAGACATGTCCATTTTTTGGTGTGTGTGTCCTTAAAACCAAGGACACAGTTTTAAACATCCATGGAGCAACGAATCTACAAAGATGGTTTTATAAGCTTAATTTCACAGTATAATAGTAAACTCCCCCCACCTGAATTGGATTGAAGGTGGATTACTCATTTGTTTCCTTAAAAATATTCTGTGGAAACCAATATTTCAGTCTAACAGTAAATAAAATAATTGGGAGCTATTTTTTAAAACAAGCATACATTTTAAAATCACTTAAATGAGGTACATTTAATCAAGTAACCACTTAAAATATATTTAAAAACACTATGGATTATTTTAAAAATTCAACTTAAAAAATCAAACTGAGAGACATGTTTACAATATTGCTTTGCTGAAACATTGAAAGAAAGTGCACTGCATAGACAGCTTAAATTTCTCACTCTTCCTCTCAATCAATATTTGAGGCAAAGTTTCATCTCTAGGGCCCTTAATGGCAGGAATTCCTGGAGCCAGCAAATGAGTAATGTTAAACCTATGATTAGATGATGAGGCCATCAAAGACACTAGATCCTAATGCTACATTCCTCTTTATTTCTCTGAACTGCAGTGAAATGCAGGGCTAAGGAAGAAGGAATTCTAAGCTATTTCTTTTCATAAAAGCATTTTAAAATTATTCATTATCATGAACCTAAAAGATCCAGATAAATCTCAGAAAGTCTCTCGAACTCAGGACTTCAGCATGAAGTGACAAAATTTTCAAATGCCCTGCAGATGAACTCCTGCTAGGGATGTTATTTTCTTTAACTTCTTCTTTATCAATATTGTTCCAGCCTAAAAAGGGAGAAATGGACCTAGTAACTTCCCTATGAATATTCTTGAAGAAAGTAAACCTGAAAACTGAAAATCAATTGGTAAGTTTTTTGTGTGTTTTGTTTGTTTTTGCTGATGTTTTAAAGGCTCAATTGAAGTCATATTGTTGTTTATTACAAGTTAGTTGTGGTTTTAGGCAGACCTCATACCAGTAAACAGAAATGGCTTAGATGTCTTCCTTGAATTGAGGAAAACAGGGATAAATGTAATAACTTCTTATTACAAAAACATGTAAGCTATTTTTTCATTCTGATATTACAAAATATTTAACACTTATAATCAGGATCGCTAGGAGGCTTGCCAGAGATGGTGAGAAGAAAGACCATTAGGTTCCTATTTTAGTTATTTTAGTTAAAAATAAGCTGTATATATTTTTTTAGCTTCCTATAATTGTTAAGAAACAATACCCAGCTATTACAATTTTTTAAAAATTCTGATTATTAAAAATCAAGAGCATAAGTAGAGTTTTAGAATTTACACTGACGTATACAAATCACACATAGAAAAGGGACAGCAGTAAGGTATCACATTAAAGACAACTCTAAGGAGTTGTATCATGCACTTTGGGTGCTGAGTGAAAAAAACTTAGTTTTCGTTACCTAATCTAACAGAGAAGAAATGATGTAATTAACAATGCACTTCAAAATTGTAAATTATGCTGTATCGTTTTTAAAAGGTAGGCAGTAAAGAAGGGTATCAAAAGACCAATAACAAATTTTATATATATATATATATATATATATTTGCAGAAAGACAGGAAACAATTTAAGGATAGGGAGAGCAGGAGACAATAAGACTGCTAAAAAAAAAGCAGAAGAAAAGGGAGTAAGAATAAGTCAGCATCTACATGTAAAATAATCTATATACTAATACAGCTCAACATAAATTATTTTCTTCATCTATGGGATAAGAGATGGAAGTTTTAAAAATATATAAACACACATATATATATGCACACACATTTTGTTATTAAGTCACAAAAATTCATCATATATTTAATGTAATCAAGCGAATGGGATTTTGTACCTGAGAACAAAGCAGCATAACAAGCTCAACCACCGATGTGCTAGACTTCATACAAACAAGGCCTGTAACAAGAAAAGGTTAAAACAAAATGAAATTAGAATGACAGAAATCATCATTCCAAGGCAATTCATTATACAATTTTAACTTATAAAAAACTTTCTTTAAAATAGAATTTCTAAAATAAAATGAATGGAAATGTTTACCTAACATACATTTTTATAACATTAATTTAAAAATATTCAGATACTCAGGATGATGTGAAAAGTACTCAAAAACTGACTTCATCCTTTGACTGTTTATTTGGTCAAAGCATTTCTTACATTTAAAGAAGGTGGGGAAGGCTATTGAAATTGATGAGCTAGGTAGAGCTGTTTTTATTCTAATGACATATGCTATGTGATTATCTCCTGGAGTGAAGAACAATAATTATTGAGGATCTGCCTAAATTTTCTTCCAAAAGACAAAATTAAAATAATTTAAAAATAGGTAATTTCCCATAACTTATCAGTTATCAAGTGATTTTTAAAATAATAAAAAAGAAATTTCACATATAATTAAAACATTAAGCAATATTTATAAAATCTTCAATTGCTATGCTTCCAAACTCTTAGAATAGGTAACTGAAGAAAAAAGAATTGAATGTAACAATGCATATGTAATAATGGCTACTACTCACTGATCACTTAAAATGGGCTAGACATTGTGTTAAGTGCCTTATATACATGGTCTCGTTTAATTCTCCTTATACTCTGTGACATAGTATTATTATTCCCACTGTACAGGTAAGAATATAGTCTTCCTATAAGCAGTTTAAACATTAATTATTCAATACTTTTTCCAATTAAAAGGATTACCGCTGTATAAAAATGTATATAATAAGAAAGCAGATCCTAATCGGTAGTTTTTTAAAGTGCCAACATAGATGAAGATGTAACCAAGGATTAATAACAACTTTTGGATGAGTATATTGTTAATTTTGATGTTTGGTAATTTAAATGTATCTTTAAAAGGTCTTCACTGTTTTTAAAATTAAAATAACAATAGACTGTTTCTTTTTTTGAGGGCAAATGTAATTAATAAAAGCATCATATACTAAGAAATGACATAGTGTTACATTAGCTGTTGCTAAATGGAAAGTTGAAGTGAAACCAGTTATTTTTTTTTCTTAAGGTGATTTCAGTAAATAGTCTCAAATGCCTTCTACACACTAGCATGTATACTTATTGTAGGTGGTAGATAAATACCCTTTTGTGTCTATTTTGCTAACGACCCTATCCTTATTGTACAGACAGAACAAGCTATAAAAAGGTACTAGCATTCCATCTTATCAGATCTTTGGGCAGACAGTTAACTAATGAAATAAGAGGCAGATGTGAAAAGCTCATTTAAGAGACAATTGGTGTAATTGATCAGCAATTCTCACGCTCAGGAGCTAGAGAGTCAGAAAGATTAACGGGACATTTATAACCTGTTGGCTACTCAACTATTTAAATTCTGACAAAGAAAAACTAAGTAAAAGGCCAAAGGATCATAATTAAGATATGTACTCATATCAATGTAGATAATGAGGCTTTGATATAAAGATTATTCACCATATATTTTGTATATTACTCTTCTAATACATAACAAATTGAAGTAAAAATTAGGAAAAACATGAAATCACTTTCATTTCTCACAAACTAATTCTTAAATGAACATCTAAAAAATCCCTATGTAACAAGAATATTCATAATTTCTACAAATACTATCATTCCATCATAAGAAAAATATAAACAAATGCTTCATTAATGTTTTGTTCAAAAGGAATGACACCAAATGACAGGATAGCAAAACTGAATTTGCAACCTGTACTCTCAGTGCTTTGTAAAAGGCCAATGTGACTTCAAGTCCATACATAGAACCTCACACCTTTACTAATCTGTTTATCTATTTAGTTTGGACACAATGAACCAATGGATTCTCCTCAAAAGAAAAGAAGAAAAAAGAAAGCAACTAACCTTGATAATGAGAACATAAGCAGAGGAAAATCTGAAAGATTTATCTACCTTCGAAAATTACATAATCACTTTGATTGGAAGTATCTTTAAGTTTTAACAAGAGTTTTACTAAAAAAAAAAAAGGAAGTAAACTCCAGTGTTTTACTGGAGATATTGAAAATATAAGTGTTGACTGATGCTATACATAACTCTTAAGCTGTATATAAATAAGGCAAATACTTTACAAGTGTATGTCTCAAAAAGGTTGATTTTATCATTTTTTTTGTATCCAGCAAGAAATTAATAAGCAAATCAACTCATTTCATATTTCTCCTTATGAGCAAAGTATAGAGTTGGCACTAAGGAATTTACAGCAATAAATAAGACATTATTACCCATACTTTTACAAGTGCCCATATTTTAATTCAAATCCAAGATTATCTAACATTCATAGAGATTTATAATTTACAAATAACTTTTATACGTGCTGTATCATTTTCTCTTAATAACTCTTTGAACTAGTTATTATTACCTGATAACAGACAAAAACTTAAGACATTCAGTGGCTAGCCCAAGATGTGTCACTCAGTAAGTGGCGAATGTGGGACCTCAATCAAGTCATCTAACTCAAATGCCCATTTTATGTTGGTTGTAGAGCTACTTAAGTGATTCAACATTAATAGAATGGCAATATACGATTATGGGAAAGGTCATGATGGTTAATTCCAACTTGAATGACTTTGACAGTTTCCTTGTTGAAGTAGCATATGTTGGTCAGATATGGGGACAAAAACCAATAACTTAAGCAAAAAGTACAGAGGGAGCAGAGAACAAAGAAAAAAACCTGAAAAGATTTTTATAGCTTGGGGGATAGATGACTACAGTATAGAAGAGGTTCGAAGGTGGAAGTGGAGGGCTAACATAAAATTCGAATATAGATAAAGATTAGAGGAAATATAAATGGTTTTTGAAAGTTAAGAAGAAAAATTTTGAGCAAGTTATATAATGGGGGAAATGATACTAAGGCCTGGTTATGGCATATCTGTTCTATAAGGACAATCTGTGCCTTGTCAATTAAGAAGCAGCCCCCAAAGGAACGGTACTTATGTGCCTCCCCAACAAAAATTTAGTTAGGAGCATGGGTCAATTAACAGAGCATTTTCACCAGAAAATATAAATCCACCAGAATAAACATTCTGAGCAGAAATACTGATTCAATACTGCAAACCATACTCGCTTACCAATATAAAATGAACACCTGGACTGTAGAAAATAAGTACGTGACAGCCAACGAGGATGGAGGTTTGCATATAAGGCAGCAGTCTAACAGTGAGGAAAATTGTCCAGGATGAGCTTCCGAATACATTATGAACTATGGTGTTGAAAAATGAAGTCGGCTAACTGAGTGGCTAAGATACAAGTACTTGAGAAGATTAATTAGCTGGACAAATTTGAAGTGGTCCAGGTCCAGGCAATAAACAAAATGGCTACAGCTTAATAAAAATTATCCCAAATCCTGACATTTCTTTTGAGTTCACACTTACTAGGGGTAGGAAGTCAGTTTCTACTTTCAGAACTACACACCGTCAGCCCTTAAAAAAAAATTCCAACAAAGAATAAACCAGATTAGAAACCACTGAAATGAATGTCAAGTTAGAAGCTTGGCCTTGGGACAAAGCTGTCTTTCTTTAATACAAAGACTACTGAAAGGTACAGTGATGCTGTTTTTTTGTTGTTGATTTTATTTTTGAGACAGGGTCTCCCTATGTTACCCAGGCCGGACTGCAGTGGCATCATAATAGCTCACTACAACCTCAAACTCCTGGGCTCAAGTGATCGTCCTGCCTCAGCCTCCTGAGTAGCTGTGTCTATAGGCGCATGCCACAATGCCCAGCTAATTTTTCTTTTTTTTGTAGAGAGGAAGTCTTGCTCTCGCTTAAGCTAGTCTTGAACTCCCAGCCTCAAGTGCTCCTCCCACCTCAGCTTCCCAGAGTGCTAGGACTACAGGCATGAGCCAATGCACCCAGCCATGAGCCCAATTCATTCAAAAAGCATTTACTAAACATAGTGTCTAACGTGCCAGATACCACAGTGGGTACTAAGTTTTCAAAGAAGTGAGAAAAGTGGGACAGATTATGTAAGCAAATAATTTTGCTAGAGAACCCTAGGGGGTTCACAGAAAATGCCGAGTGTGAGAGCACAGAAAGGTGGTAAGCGACTGTGCCTAGGAGAAGTAGTTACGAGGAATGGGACATTTTTGTGTTAGATGATGCTGAGCCTATCTAGGCAAACAAGGGAAAAAAGGGAAGGCCATCCCAGGCACCCGGGAAATATTTAATGCATAAAGAAGCATGAAATAGTTGGTAAAAGGGAGTTGGAATGTTATGTTGCAGAGTGTGAAGAATGGAAGGAAGTGACTGGAAATGAAGACAGAGAGGTAGGCAGGAAGTAGAGCCATACACGGCGTACGCTTCCTGTCATCAACAGGGAGCCACTGACGGATTTTCAGCAGGGTGCAGACAGATTCGTATCTACCTTGGGAAGATCACTTTCTGTCAGCAGTATAGGAAGAAACCAGTTAACTATTAATACAAAGTCTAATCACACTAGTGAAAGCCTAAACTGAAGACAGTGGCAATGCAAGTAGAGCTATTTGAAAGACATTTTGCAGTGAGACTTAATAAAATCAAATTTAGACAACTGAATAGGAGATTAAATGGCAGGGTAAAGAATCAAAGTGTGAATGATGATGTCTTTAACTGATCTAAGGAAAATAAAAGAAGTAGTGGGTTTGCAGAAAGAAATTGATGAGTTTTATCCTGGACAAGATTAGGAATACAGGCAAAAATGTTTAGTTTTGAGCTTTAGGGTTGGTTGTTCTGTAGGTATAAATGCTGTAACTCAGACAAACTAGATATAAATAAGTCACACAGATAACACGGTGTTGAAGAAAATAGAATTGTGGAGCTCTTACAAGAGTATCTCTAGCTGATTGCCAGTACTAATATTACCAGTACAGTTTTAAGATCTAATTTTTCTATTTCTCCTCCCAATAAAATACACTAATTTATTTTTCATCAAATAGACATGACTATAACGACCATCTGAATTTGAAAAATCAAATAGGCCCAGGACTAATTAGTGCTTAACTTTCTAATGATTTTTAATTTTTTAAAATCCCCAAATTAGTGGAGATTAATAGCACTGAAGTAACTTCATTTTAGTAACACATGTTGAGAAGCTATAGACTGGAAAGGAATTTCGCATGCCCAGTATGCTTCATTTGCCTTAGTTTCAGTGGTGTATAGCTGGCAATTCTTTCAAATTCTGTCCTCACATGATATTTTCACATGGTACCGTGAGACATTCCAAGACAGAGGGTATCACTATAAAGAGTGTCTTGTAGACCCCTGCAATGCTTACACATATTTATCTGCACAATAGCCATTTCCTATATTTTTCACTATTCTTTTACTTTTTACACATCTGAAACACGTACTTTATTTTCCTCTTCCATCACTGTGATATCCTTCTGTCTATAAAGTATTACTTTCAATGTTACCATTTAAGTCATCTGAACTTACTAAGAGCCAAACCTTAAAAATCAGCACAGTGAGCAATTAATGTGACTTTCTAATTTTAAACCAAGAAAACCAAAACAAACAAAAATTCAACATAAAACATTCTTTGAAAAAATAATAATGGCCTGCATTTTCATTATTATTGCTACAACTAGTAACAATATGTATATAGGTGGTATTAGTTACTATTTTGATTAGACATTTCAAAATTTGCCTACATGTTTTTTCAGATATTTTACTTTAATTTAAAACTATTACATATGGAACCAAGTGAATATTAACTTAAAAAAACTAAAATAACATTAAGTTCATTGACCAAAAAAAGCTTACTTAAGTGTAATTAAACCAGTACAACTTACTTTCATATTTAAATTATAAATTTTAAATGAAAAATAAAAAGCTCTCAAAATCCTGTAGAGACAGTGAGAATTCATTACTTCATTGATTTCTTTAGTTCACTAAAAACTAAATTACCACAAACTTATGGTTCCTGTGTCTTTAGCATAGGAACAAAACTTAAGCCCCTAGACATATCATATGTATCAGGTATCAGCAAACTTTTTCTGTAAAGGCCAAATAGTAAATATTTTAGACTTTGGTGGCTATAAGTTTCTGTCACAACCACTGAACTGTGCCATGTAGTGCAAAAGCAACCACAGATAATACATAAACAAATGGGCTTGGCTGTCTTCCAATGAAACTATTCACTTATCCCAAGACGTGTGTGTGTGTGTGTGTGTGTGTGTGTGCACGCGCACATGGATGCAGGCACATAAGTAAGAGAAAGAGACAAAGAGACTACAAATATATGCACACACATACACACAAATATATCTAAAGATCTAAAAAAAATCGAGGAGAAATTATTTTAGATGTATGTTCATGATCCTTTATAATTCTAAAATATAAAAATCTCTGAAAGCTGAAAGCTTTTGTGTAACATTGTCACAAACTGAATTATCAGCAAAATTTCAGCCAAATTATGTCATGCTATTTATAATATTTATTCTGTTTAGTGTGAATATCCATATGTATCACTGTAGGCATGTTAATGTATTTCGCTAATGTGTTATCCCAGCCTCCCATGGAGATGCTATGAAATATACATATGTGCACTCACTACCTTTCTTAAATCCCAAAATATCTAAATGCAAAATACATCTAGCTCTGAGATTTGAATGAGGGATTTCAGGTATTTATTAAAAGAAATATGATTTAGTTTTTTAAAAGTCAGAAATCGGTAGTAGTATCTTATATGAGACATTTTGAAAGATGAAGAAATTAATATTATTAATTTTGATTGCAATTTCAAAGTAATTTGATATTACACCTTTCCCATGGAAACCTCCTATGTTTAGAAGAACTAAAAATCCATTTCCATATGAAGATGGCTGACTAAGTGCTTTTAAATTGTAATTGTATTGATACAACCTAAGAATCTTATTGACTGTGAATATTTTTTTCTTTTTTATAGTTTTGCTTCTGCTGAGAATTTTTTGCATAATGGCAGGGCTGAAGTTCATAACATTCATGGAAAATTTTTCTACAGAATGATAGATTGCAATAAAAAATGAATCTGTGGTGATGGTTCCACATAGAATTTTACTAGTGATCTGACTGTAATATGAGCTGAGCTGAAGAAAATACTCTAATGGCATTATTAGCAATATTATTAACCCGTTAACTGTGAAACATTTTCCCAAGTTTGCTCTTTTGTTACTTATGCCTGTTTATGCTATCTTATCAAACATTTCTTATCAGAGGAAATATTCTGGCAAATTCTTGATGTTCAATGTTGCTCTTTTGTTGGCTCCATGTGACTTTCACTTGTTTGCAGACCACTGAAATATTATTTTTCATTTACACATATAAATACGGATTACAATTTCCAAATTGCATGCTATTAGTTTTTGGTTAGCTATCTCTTGAGACATTTTCACTTAAATAATTTATTTAAGTAACTATAATTACATCACTACTCTAGGTCTTGAACTGAGTAAGGATCCATGAGAAATTCAGAAATGACACAGTCTTTGGGCTCAAGGAGTTGAGAGCTTAGTTACAGAGATAAGGAATGTAAATATATATTTATGAAAGAATCTAGAGAATATTGTCCTGAAAAAAGAATTACAGTAAAGCACTAAGCCTCCAAAAAAATATCATAAAAATTATTTTTGAGGTGTGCATGAGATACTTTTATCCATAGTGTAACTCAAGTTTCTATTACAGAAGGTGATTGACCTGAATGTTTTGCCCTTTTCTTGACTTCCTGATTTAATCACAACAGCAATGAATAAGGATGAAATAAGGGAAATAGGAGACATTTTCACTATCATAAATCATCTGGATCTTGATATTCTCTTTGGGTTAAATTTAATTATAGAAGCAATTGTTATTCCTATATCATCCTCTGCATCAACTCTCTTCTTTGCTCCCTGAGCTCCTTGAAATTTCAAAAGCCTTAATTAAATCCTAAAACTACTAACCTATGTCTGGTTCAAATTTTGACATTGCTTAAGACAGACTCTGCTTCAAAATAATTATTAAGAACGATACATGTATTTTAACCATGTACATCATTTCAAGAAATGTCAATAATCAAAAGAGGAGAAACATATACCAAGTTAAATAGTCATATAATTACATGGATAGTTACATTTACATAAAAATGGCTATGGTAATGCCTTCATATTAAAAATAATTTATATTGTATAAAATATGATCTTCTGCTTTTAAACACAGTATATACAAATGTATAATTTGTATACTAGCAAACTACCTAAATTCTGACTTTCATTTATTTTAATTCTCAAATGAATATATTTTAAGATCTCAAATTTAAATAAATTTAAAGTTGCTTTTATAGTAACATACATCTTTAAGTTATTTATTTTTGTATTCAGAAAAACACTGGTGTTTTTTCTTTCAAATACTTAAATAAATATACCAAGTAAAATGGAAATACTATGTATCACTTCTCATAATGTATCATGCAGTCAAAGATGAAAACTAGGAAACATAATTATAATAGTAAAAGGAAATTACTTGATAATTATTGTGATCAAGGCATAAACAGCCACAGCAAAAAAAAAAAAAAAAAAAATGGTTTTAGGTTAAGGTAGGCTCAAGTAGAGGTCAGCCAGGTGAACCTCCCTTATTTTCAAGAGTACATTAAGTTTTTCTAATAATTAGAGGCTTAAATTGTTGAAGTATCCTGAGAAAAATTAGATCTTCACAAAGCTCCTTATCTGTGCTCAAAGCAATAAATTCTCAAATTTGGCCCAAAATGAATTTTCTTTACTGAATCTTCTATTTAAAACAAAACATTAGAGATGAATAATCAGTGTAGTTTTATTCATTCTTAGGAATGAAATAGGTTCTTAGAAGTTCCTTTAATTTTACAACATTGAAGATATTCTCAAAAGTCACAGAAATTATTATAAACATATAATTCAACCCAAGGAATAATTTATTGGGATAATATGCCATACATTTTATACATAAAATGTACCTGTCACTGAATTAACAAGATTATTTTGCCTAACCAGAAAATCTTATACTCAACTCACAAATATCCACAATTCAGAGTGAGATCTTAGAGTCAAATTATATATTACATACCAGAATATGGTCGAATAATGGCATAGTAAAAAAGTCAGTATGTGAGTTGCTTTGCAATAAAAAAAACACTTCTAGCATAAAATATTAGGCCTAGTTATAAACTAAAAGTAAATAGCACTTTTATTTATTCAAATCTCTCTTACAATAAGACACTGATCTACTACAAATATCAATTACCTTCTGAAATTGTTATGAACTGTGAAATCTACAAATGGTATCAAACAAATGGCCAAAAAAATGTCTGTTAAAAAGAGGGAATCTAGTCATTTCCAAGAATTAAATGCATTCAGTGACTCAGTTCTATAGACAGTATTGTATACTTACTATATGCCGGGACACAATATGAAACAGGTATATTCCATGTGGTAAAGAAGCTTCAATTCTAAAGTAGGTTACAGGCAGATAAACTGATCAGTTTAATGCAAGGAGACCAATTATTATCTCAGAACCATTTTAGGATGTTGACTTGGTGAGCAAGCTAAATGCTGTTATTAAAGTAAGTCCTATTGTGATTACAAGAACATGGTAGAATTAAGAAATGCCAATGGGAAATATTTAACTTGGAGCAATATTCAGGTATTAATTTCTAGGGAAAACTGACTTACTTCCAAGATCAGCAAATACAAATGATTTTACTCAGTTTATAAAACAGAATCTGTTTATATTAGTATAAGCATCTTCTACTCCTGGGAGTATATCTAGCCCCAAGAATTATCTCTATAACAAAACAAATATGTCAATAGGAGACATTTAATACAAGAATATTTTTCAGTTTAAATGATTTCTTGTACTGCTATTGAAATTACCTGCATAATCTTTTTAAGTAACTAGTTTTAAAGTTAAAATAATAATATGCTTAATTAGAAGAATACTTCGGTTGGACTTAGTATAATTAGAACAATCCTATTGAGTGCAGAGTGAACATTTTAGGTATGCATAATAACATGTATATCCCTAGAAGTTAATTAATATACACACATAAAATCTCTATAAAAATTCCAAATAATTTAAAAATTAGAAAATATTTTCTTATGTATTAATATTTCCCTTTAAAAAAACAACCTGACACACCCATGACGGTCAAGACGAGCACAAAGGAGCAGACACCCCCAACTTGGTAACTTCTCCAGGTGTATGTCTTAGGAAATGTCCATTCCCTTGGCTTATTTTTCTCAGGCTTGTGTAGCAAGAGTTGATTCTTAATGGCTTATTTCTCTTGTGCTCCCGGGTCTACCTATGTTGTAGAAACTCTACCTAATTAAGGGGCATCTGTAATGGGGAAAATTGTGTTTTGATACCTGAGAGGGACAGACTGGAGACTGATGGTCAAAGATGACGTGCCCTGGGCCTGACCTCCCGGTCTGAAACTAGAGAGCAAGGAACAACAGATTTGGACAGCACAGATCGAGGACCAGGAAAAAGTCTGCCTGTATACGTTCTATTTAGTTGTATTGTTCTTTTAAACTCAGATTAGGTAGATATTACTAATAATCTGAATGTTAGTCATAAATCAGTTAGTTCTTACATTTATTTCTAAATATTTTAATATAAGGGTTTATCCTCAGCTCCCAGAGCTAGGCAATTTTATTAGCATTATAGAATTCTTTAATCTGGATCATTTTTTTTTTTATTAAGTCAAAGAAGTTTTGGACTGAAAATTAGAACATCTGGTTTTAGTGTAGTCTTTACAAACTAGCTGTGTAAACTTGAGCTAAGACATTTGCCTTTCTTGACACCAAATTTCCTTGCTGGTAAATAATAGATAAATAATTTAAAGACTTTTCTTATTATAATCTACATCATGATCCAGTACATATAACTGAAACAAATGTTTTACAAAATAGTACTTCCTCTCACTGTAACACTCTGATCTATGCTATGCCATGGCATGGCATACCACTAAAAAATATTGATCAGGGCTTGCTTTACTCTATAACAGGGGTCCCCAACCTATGGTGAGTTGTATAATTATTTTGTTATATATTACAATGTAATAATAATAGAAACAAAGTGTACAATAAATGCAATGCAGTTGAATCATCCTGAAACCATGCCCCCCCGCCCCAGTCCGTGGAAAAATTGTCTTCCATGAAAACATTCCGTGGTGCCACAAAGGTTGGGGACCTTTGCTCTATAACACCCATACTGCTAATGGGTCAACACCTGCAGTCTGGAAATGAATTCACTAGAGCTGGCCCACCTCCCGTTTTGATATGGCACACAATCTAATAATAGTTTTTACATTTTAAGGTTATTGGAAAAACAGAGAGAAAAACATTTCATGATACTTGAAAGTTATACAATATTCAAATTTCAGTGTTTATAAGTAAAGTTTTATAGCAACATAGCCACGCTTGTTCTTTTACATAGTCTGTGGCTACTTCCCCACTACAATGGCAAAGTTGAGTAGTTAACACAGACACTGTATGGTTGCAAAGCCTGAAGTATTTATGCTTCAGCCCTTCACAGAAGAACTTGCTGACCCCTGCGCTAAAGTACAAATATTAATAGTTCTTTCTAGCCTGAGTTTCCATGGTTTTCAGTCTCCTTCAGGTCTTACAGGGATAAACTGGTACCAAAGAGAAGAAGCATGAAAGTGGAAAGGAAATGATATGGAAAAGTATGGATTCAGAATCAGTTATTTAGGCATCAGATTTCTATTTTATTCTGTACTTGAAAACAAGAAGGAAAAGTGGGTAATCCAAAAGGTAGTATTTGGTGGCAGTATAATGATGAAAATCATTTACAGAATCTGTCCCTGTGAGTTTATGGGGTATTGAAGACATCGAGTGTTTCAGTTTAGTGATGGGCCTAGTAAAGGCTAGTAATGGTTTAAGCAGGGATTAGTTTTGAATATAAAATGGACAATTACATTGCATTGTATCAATATTATGTGTCAAAATCACAATAATAGGTGGAGAATGAAGCCAGTGGATTTTTACTTTTCTATACCGCAAGTAAAAAGGTCTTTCAACTGTCCTTTCTTTTCCTTTTCTTGTTTGCAATCTGACCCTTACTTAACATTGCAGTTGTTCAATAAAATCTTAACCTTTCCACAAGCAAACAACCTTACTTAACTCTTACTGTATACAACTCACAAACTGTTTCTTAATCACATTTTGATGCTGTATCTCTCTGTTCAAAATTCTTTCAAGAATGACTACAGTCAATTTTTTTTTCCTCTAGAATATGTGTGTTTGGCAAAGTCACTGTCCCTGCCTTTCTACTATCATTTGTATGTGTTGTTTTTTCCAAGATTTTCAAGAATAGTCATGAACAAATATGAGCTTTTTGGGCTCTGTTGTCTTCACTTTCCTGTATACCTAGTTTCTTTACTAGGTTTAAACCAGATCAACATGTCATCCACCTTGTGTTTTGCGTGTATTGTTATTTTACAAAATTTTGTTTTAAGAATATAGTTGGAAATAAAGCAATACCACGGTAAA
>RJWJ010010347.1:0-47262 GCA_004363605.1 Indri indri
CCTCAGCCTCCCAAGTAGCTGGGACTACAGGCATGCGTCACCATGCCTGGCTAATTTTTTCTATATATATGTTTTTAGTTGTCCAGATAATTTCTTTCTATTTTTAGCAGAGACGGGTCTCGCTCTTGCTCAGGCTGGTCTGGAACTCCAGACCTTGAGCCATCCACCCGCCTCGGCCTCCCGGAGTGCTAGGATTACAGGCGTGAGCCACCGCGCCCGGCCTAATACCTTTGCTAATGCTGATCCATTTCTGCATTTCTAATATATTCTCCACTGTGTCCTTTTCTTATTGGTCTTTTTATCAGGTTGAGATACTACAATTACACTTGTATCATAAAATGAATGTGGCCGTTTTTCTTCACTTTATTTATCCCAAACAATTTATATAGCATTAGGACTATGTAGTTACTAAATGTTTGGTAGAATTTTTTTGTGTAATCATCTGGACGTAATGCATTTTTTTGGTGAGGTATTTCTTTGGGCACTCTCTATTCATGCTGAGGTTAGTTTTGTTCTGTTTATGCTGGGATAAGTTTTGGTCAACTATATTCTTAAGGGAGATGACTCATTTCCTCTAAATTTTCAAATTTATTTGCATAGATGTATATAATTTATTGAGTTTTAATCTATTTCTTCTTCTATATATATACGTGTGTGTGTGTGTGTGTGTGTGTGTGTGTGTGTTGTTTCTCTCCAGTTGTTTTTTAAAAGTATTTAGGAGTTTACCTATTTTGTTGATTTTTTAACAAGATTTTGGTTTATTAATTTGGTTTTCTGTTTTTATGTTCTCTATATCATTAATTTCTGTGTTTTTTTAAATTATTTAGTTCTTTATGCTTTCTTTGTTTTTTATTGTATTCTTTTTTCAACTTTTTAAATTTAGGACATTTAATTTATTTTCGTTTTTACTAATATATCTGTTTAGGGCTGTTAGTTTTCCTCTGATTACTGCTGTAAGTGAATCCCCTAAATTTTGACGTTGTGTTTTATCATAATTTTTTCAGAAATTCTGTAGTTTTTCCCCTTTTACCCGAGATTTGTTTAATACAGGTTATTTTAATTTCCAGATAGAAAGGCCATTTGTTTTTCTTGTTTGTTTGTTTCATTTTTAGCTTCTAGTTTTATTGCATTATAAGCAGAGAGTGTTGTTTATAATATTTCTACTTTATAGAACCTACTGATGTTTTCTTTGTGTTAGAATTTATGATCAGTATTTGTAAATGTTACATATACACTTGAGAAGAAGATGTATTCTCTGTTATTGGTATGAATTGTTTAATATGTATGTACCTTATTGATTATGCTCTATAGGTTTTTTATAATCTTTAATATTTTTGTTCACTAGACCTGCCTTGTTCTTAAAATAGTTGTTAAATTCACCTAATATTGGTGTGTTTCTAATCATTTCTCCCGCATCTTCTATATTTTTCTGCACATGGTTATGTTTTATTTGGTGCATAGATATTCAAAACTGCTATTTCTTCATTGTGGAATGTAAACTTTAACATTCTAAAGTGCTCTTATTCATGTCTTGTAATGCTTTTTGTCTTGAATTTTAATTTGTCTGATATTAGGATTTGCATGACACGCATTCTTGTTCTTTTATTTTGCCTGATAAATCTTTGTCCATTTCTTTATTTTTAGCATTTTTGAACTACCACAGTTTAGTTGTGTCTCTTGTATTCGTTATGAGCATGGAGCTTGGTTTTGCTTTATAAGTCAATGTAAACACTAAATTTCATTTAATAAATGAATTAGCCTTATTGATGCTTATTGATATGAATATCTTTGGTCTCAATTCTTTCATATTAGTTTATATTGTAGTTTATATTATATTACAGTGTGTATAATGTGATATTTACTGGTTTATTTGCTGTATACTCTTTGCTTTTTAAGGATTTATTTTTTTGGTATTTAGGAATGCTTACATTTATACTTTATAAGTTACTTTCATATTTAACACAATTTATAGTTCCCTTAACTTTCTCACCTTTTCTAACCTAATGTATTATTATCTGTTCTGTCAGTTTTAAATGATTCCCACCTATTGCTTATAATTTTATATTACTATTTCTGTTTTCTCTCTATCCTACTTCCGTGTTGTAGGTGAATTCATTCTACTTTGTCAGAGCATGCAATATTTACATATTATTCTTCTACCCATGACTCCACCCTTATTATAATTTTAGCTCTACAATTATATATTTGAAATGCTTCAGTCATTTTGCCAAAATATTCCAAGGTGTTTTTGATTGAATGAAGGTCAATTTCCAGTAGATTCTTCAGGAAAGTATTAACAACAATATACATTATTTCCTGAGTTTGGGAGATTCGAAACTGTTTGAAGAACTGTTTAGCTTGATAGAATATTCTTGGTTCACATTTTCTTTTTACTTTTCTTAAAAATGCTACTCCATTGCAGCCTCGATTTGTATGCTGTTTTTGAGAAGACTGTTGTGAGTTTTTCAACTTTTTGCATTTTTAAGTTATTTCATCTTTTTTTTCCTGAAAATGTGTTTTTTCCCTTAATTTTGAAATCTAATCATTTCGTTAGTATATGCCTTAGAGTTGATTGTTCTGGGTCATATTTCTGTCGTATGTGGTAGGTCCTTTCTATGTATGAATTAGGGTCTGCTTTTCTTCTTGGAAATTTTGGGAGGTATTATATTTTTGAACAATACTTTGATCAAGTGTTTTGAATCTCTTTATCAGGGAGATATATATACATGCACACATACTTTGGGGTATTTTTTATTTCATCTATTTTCTCTGAACTACCTTACTTTTTTCTTTATGTCACCTTATTTAACTTGGCATTTTTTTCTACTTTTATTCAGTGTTTTCACTGAATTTGTTATTTTGTCATTTGAATCTGTTCATTCTTAGGCATCTTGTAATTCTTAATTCTTTTTAGGATGATGTTTTCTTCTTTTTTTTTTCCTGAGTTCAATCAACTCATTTTATTTCTTTCTGGTTTTTACTCATTCTGACCTCCACTTTGAATTTCTTATTCAAGGTACTTTTCCCTCATATTTTCACATGTTTATTTGAGGATATTTAGTGCAGTTTAATGTTTTGTGTTACAATTTTCTTTTCAGCTTTGTGCTTGGTTACATGGAGAAGACTTTCTATTAGCAGAAAATATTTTACATTTTCTGATTTTTTATTGCAGTTTTGAATGGATATGGTCTGTTTTATGTCAATTTCTATTCATTTCATAAATGTCATTTCTATTTCAAAAGCATCCTCTTCTGTCAGTTCTGCTCTCTTTTGTGAAGTTTCGTTTATGGATGTTGCTGCTGGTAGTGGTGCTAAGGAAAAGGTGGTGTCTTGTTTCACCTTTGTTTCTACAGGATCCTTAATTTCCATCCTCTGTTTTTTCCTTTCCCTTCACTGCCTCATCTTTAAGGTCTACCAACTGTTCTTTGTTTTTTGTTTTTGTTTTTTTATTTCAGCATGTTACGGGGGTACCAGTGTTCAGGTTACATATATTGCCCTTGCCCCACCCGAGTCAGAGCTTCAAGCGTGTCCATCCACCAGATGGGGCTCACCACACCCATTAGGTGTGAATATACCCATCTCCTCCTCCCTCCCACCTGCCTGGCACCCGATGAATGTTACTACTATATGTGCACTTAGGTGTTGATCAGTTAATACCAATTTGATGGTGAGTACATGTGATGCTTGTTTTTCCATTCTTGGGATACTTCACTTAGTAGAATGGGCTCCAGCTCCACCCAGGGTGATACAAGAGGTTTTGGATCACCATTGTTTTTTGTGGCTGAGTAGAACTCCTTGGTATACATTTACCACATTTTATTAATCAACTCATGTATTGATGGGCACTTGTTTGCTTTAACATCTTTGCAATTGTGAATTGTGCTGCTATATACATTCTAGTGCGGATGTCTTTTTTATAGAATGTCTTTTCTTTGAATATATGATTATCTCCCAAAGAAATGATTCTCCATGACAGCCACTTCCATAACCATATACTTTCCAGGCTTTTCTCTGTATCTGTACTGAACTGTGTTCTACAGTTTGAAGTTATTGATGAAATTACTTCTTCTGGAAATGATTTTGTCTGTGCTTCATCTAAGTCTTTTAGCCCTGTGTTTTCCTTTCGTGAAATCTCTTAACACTCTCTCCTTCTCTACTTTCCACACCCACTGGGTTGCATCCATAATGGGTAATCCGTTAGGTTTTTCTACTTACGTATACTTTGAAGGGGAGTGTGTGTGTGTGTGTGTGTGTGTGTGTGTGTGTGTTCTTGTTCTGTCTCCAGTAATGGGCAAAGCAAGGGTAATATGTGGTTTATTTTCCTTGTTGATATTTTTGGGGTCATAGTGATAGGGGAATTTCATGGTCAGGCAACTGCCATAGTTTTCGAAATCCCAAGTTAAGATAGGTTTTTTCTTTTGAATTGCAACTGGGGGGTGGGTCTTATAAATTTAAGTGTGTAACAAGCTGTAAATTTAATCTTGGCCATTCAATAATTTTGCTGTGTGCCCATTAGGAAATCACTTATCCTTTTTGGGCCTCAGTTTTCTTCTGTATAAAGTGAAGGTGTTGGCAAAGACCTTCAGATGATTGCTGGTATTGCTTTTATCTCTAAGCAGTTACACACGCATCCACAAATATGTACCTACATATCATTCTTAGTACTCTGTCTAAGAAATTTGGAGAAGATAAAATCTGTTTTATTTTGAGACTTGTACTGCATTTTAAATCTCTGTTGAATAATGTTTTCTAGTGACAGAAAATGATCATAATCCTAAAAACATTCCATTTTGATATAACATCACACTCAAGGATATTTCTTGTCAAGAATTTAATATCTCAGTATATCTGTGTGTTTATCTCTATATCTGTAGAACAATCTCTCTATTGCACGGAAGCAGCCGAACAGCATATTTAAAACATAATTTCATACTGCTATTTTAGCTTTAGTGCATGATGTTAGGTTTATTACCCATTGAAAAGTTTAAAATTGTATAAATCAAGATAAGAAATTAAGAGGCATTTTAATAGTGTAGTTTTAGTTTATTGAGAATGTGAAAGAAAAAGGGTATATAACTTAAGCAGTAACTCTTCCCCACCCACCCCCCAGTTAGTTGTACATATTAACCTGAGGTAAACATTGTTTTTGCCAAATAAGGAATAAGTTACCTCAGGTTAATTTGGCCAAGAAAGAAGGTTATAGAGAAAAGGAAACTTGTATACTCTTTCAGTTAAACTTCTAAGTGATCCTTAATATCCTTTCTCAGTAATTTAAAATTGCTTTTAACATTTCAAAATTGTCTTTCAGACCACACTTTAAAAGCTCTGCTTATTTAAATATCTTTGCTAAATCTTATATTGCAGTAAATGGCAATGCTAATTTTTTTTTGGTCTGGCTTCTAAAAACAGAGGTTTTACATAAATCTAGGTATATACACGTTTTCCTTCTTCAAGTTATCATTCTCATAGGTTTTCCTGATGTTTCTGTTAGTTTGACTGGTGGCAGACTGATGCTACCAATTTGGAGTGAAAATCATTAAAAATAATAGTATACATTCTATTTGATATCCCAAATAGACTCTCTTCTAAGCCTATCTCAGTTCTGGTTCATTTCTCTTCATTTTTCCATTCACATTTTGTTCCTTGGTATTATTTTCCTGATGTGATCTTGCAGACATTCCCTGAGTTAGAATCTGTAAGTTCTACAAGCAATTGTTTCTTTGTTTTTATGCTATAATTTGGGTAAGCTGCTACCATATGGATAGCAGTGTTTTTGTTAAATAATTGGAATAACATGATTTCAAATGGCCCACTGTTTTATTAAGAGTTTATAAGGTACTTTCTTACTTGCAATTTCATTGCTATAAAAAATTACTTTTTAACTTTAGAGTATATTTTGGAAGTATTAAGTTCTATGAACAAATATTACATAGTTTAGAACAAAATTAATAGAAATGGAAATACATTCACAATTAAGGACTTTATTCATATGTTTTTAATTACTTCAAATTAGTACTTTCTCCATATATAAGATAGAGTTAGCTCTCTAGGAATACGTTGATTTATATATTGAATCATTATATGGCTTTAGCAAACCTTTGTGTCACATAACTTTTCAGGTTTCCAGCTGAACATGGCAAAATGAGCACAAACATTTATGTTTGTTGTATTCTGAATGCTGCTTAAATGACAGTAATTTTAAAAAGGCATAAACTCTTAAGGAAGAAGATAATGGGAAAGTATATAACAGCTGAAAGGAAAATTCAGCAAATTTGGATAACTGAAAAGCAGAAACAGGAGTAGCAATTCACCTAGCAGAGTGGAAAAAAGTAGAAAGCTTTTCTTTAGTTGTAAGTTCTGCAAGAGGCAATTCAATTTATATGGAAATAATTGGATTAGGTACAAATCTATACATTTATCATGGTTTTGCTTCTTCCATGATACATTGGAAGGTATTTCACTCTCTTGTTTGCAATTACATTGGAGCCATTTGACTGAGATCTGGCCAGTGGCATGTGAGCAGAAGGAACATAAGCCCCTTCTAGGCTAAAGTCATACATTAACTTGGGCTACCCTCCTGCTCTCTGTTTCCTTTTTAAAGGTGGACTTAAAAGTCACATATTCTAGATAGTGAAACTATAAGTTGGACACAACCTGGTTCCTTAAGTCTTCAATTAGAGGATTGCCCTCTGAAGATTCGAATAACCTTCATTACACTCTATGTAAAAGGAAAAACACTTATTATGTAAAAGTGGAAAACACTTATTTTGATAAAATATTGAGATTTCAGGGTTTATTTGTTACCACAGTATAGCCTATTCTGTTCTGACAAATATAAGATTTTTAGAAGGGTTAGGGATTATAGGTCGTTAAGTAACTGAAGACAAATGTGTTCAATGGCCCTGAAAATTACCCCCTTACCTGCGGAAGACAGGGGAATTATGAAACATCATACTGTGACTTGCAGGTTAAGTGAAAATCCATGCAGAGTTTCTGAGAGTGCCCTGACAGCAGGTCCCTTTCTCAAGTCAGATAAAAAGCTACCATCCAGTTCTACACACATGAAGCAAGAGGTAGGCTATTCTTATCTTTGGAAAAAGATAAACTAGCAATAAAAACTGATGGAGACCAGAGTTTGAGGAGTTCCAATAAAATGGCCTGGTCCTGGCATAATCAGCCAGTGATAATGTTTACCACAGGATGAGCCCCACCGATGATCAAAGAGCTTCCTATCTGTGTTTGCGGTGCCTCACTCTAATCCCTGATAGCAAAGGATCATCAGGGATTTAAGCTAAATCCAACATGAAACAGTGAGACCAAAATAAACAGGAATTGGGAACTCAGAATAGAATAAGATAATGTGGGGAGCAAGAAATAAGGCTAACAAAAGTTTCAATTAATATTGTCAAAGACATGAGATGAAATATTTCAGTCATGAAATAAAACCAGGGTAATACTTAAAAAGAGTAATTAATAAATGAAATCATGAACATTAAAAATCTGATTGTAAAATATATTAAAAATAAATAAAAGTTGGAAGATAATTTTGGGGGAAATCATTTGGAAAGAAGAAAAAAACAGAAAATAGAGCATAAATATCAGACAGTTATATAGGTTAAATATCTGACAGATGATGGTTCCATAAAAGGAGGACCGATAAAATCCCATACATGAAAATGAGTATCAAATTGATGACTTAAATATGAAGTGGGAAAGTATAAAATTTTCTAGATGAAAAAGTATGAGAGCATAACTTTATGGCATTGGAATAGGGGGAAAATCCTAAATGTGGCATAAAAAAACACAAACCATAAAGGGAAAGATTGAGCAAGAAATTAAAAAAATATGTGCCACAAAAAATATCATAAACAAAAGTAAAAATCAAATTATAAGAAAAGATTTGTATCATATAAAACCAACAACAGGTTATTGTTTAGGATCTAATATATATGTCTATATATCTATTTATTGTTGACATCTGTCTGTTTATTCACACACACACTATGCATGTGACCATACTTCTGAAACTCAATTGGGAAAAATACAGGTAAGAAGGCTAAAAGATAAAAAGTCTTGAAACAAGGGGAATTATTCTGTGTCCTTTCTGGCAGCTCTAGGGGAGAAACAATTTCTTTGTCTTTTCTAGCTTCTAGAGTCTGCCCACACTCCTTGGTCCATGGCCTTGTTTCATTCCAACCTGTGCTTTTGGCATTATGTCTCCTTCTCTGCCTTGATGCTTCTGTCTCCCTCTTGTAAAGATGTTGTGATTACACTGGGTCTGCCTGGATACTCCGGAATCATCTCCCATCCCAGCATCCTTAATCACATCTGCAAAGTCCCTTTCGCCATATAAGGCAGCACATTCGTGCATTTCAAGGATTAGGATGTTGGCATCTTTAGGGGATCATTGCTCAGCACACCACGATGGGCAAACACTATCAGCTGATTCGCAGAATAGGAAATGTGAGTAGTCATTGAAGATGTGAAAAGAACATAAAACTTCATGGTAATCTGCAACAGAAATGCATTATCTCAACATTTTAGAAAAATAAGCCTGATGATACCAAGAGATAGAAGCATGTTGGAAAGGAGAAATTGGACAATACTTAACACATTCACTTGTGTAAATATTTATGACTCAATTCTAGGCTGTAATACTAGGGGAAATCTCTCTTACATGTGCAACACATAGAGACATGTACAAGGAGGTTCAATACATCGTCCTGTGGAACTGGAAGAAGTTGAGCACAATCAAAGGGCCTACTCAATGAGCAATGAATAAATAAATTGCCATGTACCCATGTATCAGAATATTGCACAGTAATAAAAATGAATGAATACTATCTGCATTTATGGACATGGATAGACCTAGACATTACAATATTAAGTAAGGAAAATATTTTCTAGAGCAATATGTGTAATAAAACAATACTTAAGTGAAAATTAAAAATATATATATATATATATGACAGTGCTATGTACTATTTATAAATACAGGTATACAGCTTTAGTTAAAGTATAAAATATTTATATCTTTTTTAAATCTGAAATAATGCAAATCAATTTGAGGATAGTGGCCGTGTCTGGGGAGAGAGAAATGAAACTGGGATTGCAAAGAACACAGGAGATTTCACCTGAATTTGTAATTTTTTACTTATTTAAGGAAATCTGAACCAAATGTTAGTCTTCTCTAGGAAGGTATGGAGGTTCTTATTATATTACCCTACTTTTCTGTATGTTTGACATACTTAATATCGTTGTAAAGTAGTGGTAACTGAAGTGCCAATAAATTGGAGGCACTTAACTGCTGAATTTTATTTTATAAGAGTTTCTGCCCTTATCTGGAGGTAGAGAGATTTCCGTGCATTTTCAGGGAAAGTAAGAATTGCTAGAGTAATTTTTAAGTTCCGAAATTTCCCTTTATAGCTGAATATTTGTGAAGTAATTTATAAATGACAACATGCTCTATAAATGTCAAGGAGGTACAATTACCACAGCATTTCCTTTTTAAAAGACAAATCAACGGTACAGGTCTATTTCACTAAAAAGGCATACCATCTTTTATGAAAGGATCAATTGCCATTTCTGCATGTGGGCAAAAATCTTTGCTGTGGGCTCTGGTTTGTAAGGTGATTCCACTTGCATTGAAGGTTGCCACAACTCAGGAGGGGGAGGAGTTGAGTAGATCACGTTTTACTCTTTTTCTTTCAGCTGATAATGAAACTAAGCAGCCAAGAGATTAAGGTCATACTATTATATTGTGATGCAAAAATCAGGACCCAGATATTTCTGATTCATCATTTAGTGTTCCTTCCACTACTACAGAAAATCGAATATCACTGATCAAATTAGACCAGAGTCCAACGTGGTACCTTTTATTATTACTATTTTAACCAAGAAGGAGGGCTAGTGAAAATACTATTGGAAATATTTAATCAATGGGACATAAACCATTTATTGGCAAGAAAACAAGAATTATGAGCCCTTTCCAAAAATATAAAAGCCCTAATTAATCCCTGCAACTCCATACACATGCTTTCACTGTTGGAGACTTATCTATTGTACTGGTCCGGTAGGGAAGGTCAGTGTGGGAAGGATGAGCAACACAGAGTGCAAGCTGGCAGATGGGGGGAAACGGACAACCACCACCTCTTCACCTGCAGACACAGAATGAAATACTGTGGGACATTCTTTATCCAGGAAAGAACAAAGTCCATGTTGGAAATTAAAACTCATTTTCTAAAAGCATACACAAGTTGAAACACTTTATTCAATTTCTATATTAGTTTGCTCCAGCTGCCTTGATGAAGTACCACAGACTGGATGGCTCAAACAACAATTTATTTCCTCATATTCTGGGGGCTGGAAGTCCAAGATCAAGGTGTTGGCAGGGGTCCTTTTTTTTTGAAGCCTTTCTCCTTGGCTTGTAGATGGCCTCCTTCTCCCTGTGTCTGCACATGGTCTTTCCTCTGTGTGTGCCTGTATGCTAATCTCTTCTTACATGGACCAGTCATACTGGATTATGGCCTACCCTAATGCCTCATATTAACTTAATTGTCTCTTTAAAGACCCTATTTCCAAATATGGTTGCATTCTGAGGTCCCGGGAGTTAGGACTTGACCATATCAATTTTGGAAGGATGTAACTCAGCCCATAACAATTTTTGAAAAGTCAAAATTCTTGATCCACAGCTTTCTGTTGTGTCACCCAACAGAAGGCTGTGGCCCCTCCTCCACCCTCCACGTTGCTCAATGACGGTGACATTACATTTTGTATTAGGTGGGGCGTTTTCAGGAGAGGTTCTTCCTAGTGTGTTTTGATCCCAGGCCCCAAAGTGTCACAGTGGATGGAATGATGATAATGATATACTGCCCTTTTCATTTTGAAGGGATCAGTATGATGTAAATAGATTTTTTAAAAAGTAAAATATTGGACCAAAGTTTTGTCTTATCTTAATTTACCTTTTTCTCTATGAACACCACATTAACTCTCAGTGAGGGATATAAATATGGAAATCTCACTATAATTGAAACATCAATATGGCAAATATGAGAATGTCTTATTCTCCACTGCACACTGTCTTCTATAAGTGGTAACTCCCCTATCTATTAATACACATTTTTCCAAGTTAGAAACCTGGAGACCATTTAAGACTTCTCCCTCTTTTTGACCACATACAGAGGAACCATTACCAAAGCCTAAGTCAGTATTTGAACATTGACCTTTTCTTTAGTTTACACTCCTATTAATGTCATCCTTTTCCTCCCAAAGTAATGGATGCCTTTGACTGAATAAAGGAAGGGCTTATAACAAAGAAGTGACAAAAAGGAAAGAATGTCAGTTCATATCTGAAATATTGTCTTCCTGAGTGAGTCTAACTGACTTCCTCCACTTGAAATTATTTAATACCTGATTAAAACCAAGTTCCTTAGCCCATGGCATGAAGCCTTTCCAGACCTACTTTTGAAGAACTCATGCACCTCATATCTATCCACTTTCCTCCTCACACTTTCTGCTACAGCCAAACAAATTGGCGTACACCTTTTCCCTGGGGTGTGTTTATTAAATTCCTGAAAATGTAACTGTTGGCTTTTGTGAGCAAGTACAGCTAGTTCTAGCATACCACTGGTTCCCATCCCCACAAGGTGTTATTCAAGGCTTTGGATATGCTATTCTCTTGGCTTAGGATAGTGTTCCCTCCATGCTTGAGAAGCTCACATTAATTTTTTAGAAACGCAGCTCAGATGTCCTTTTCTCTGAGCACCCACCTGCTTTCCCAGGTGATTCATCACTGCCTCATCAGTGTTTTTCCTCATCATTGTAAAAGCTCTGATGTTTAGTTCATCACATTGTCACATTATCTTATCTTTTTATTTATTTCCCTATTTCCCAGTTAGACTGAGAGCACTTGATTGCACACACATTTTGCAGATGAGGAAATTGATGCTCAGAGCCTAACAATGAGGGGAAACATAATATCACCTTTTTTTATAGCCCAGTTTTTACAAGAATGGCTAGGTTAATATTCTAAAGCTTACATTTACCTTTGTTTGACACTAGATAAATGACTTAGCCTTCCAGGGCTTAAGTTTTCTTACCCGCAAAGAGGAGATGATAAAATGTAAACTCATAAGGCTGTTGTGAGATAGTGTCTGTGAAGTGCAGCACGGTTGTGCCACTTGGAAAACAGTCAACAGGTGGTAGTCGTAGGCTATACCATTGGTGATAGCACTCTGGAAAGACCTCCGTTATTTCCGATGATGCTGATGAAGATGGACCCATCTTATGTGTGTGTCTTGCTAGAGTGAAACAGCTTCACTGTTTTAGATGAAATAGAGTGCACATTCTTAAAATGTTATGTCCTCCAATGTTTTATTACGCTGTCTCTAATGTCTTTTAAAATCTTAATGGTTAAATCAGATTTCAGTTTTCTTTTTCTCATAGTAGCAGCTTCATGTGTTGGTTGCATCCGTTAATCTATAGCCTCCTGTGTTCTGCTTCTGTTCCTTCAGCCTTTGCACGCAAGACTCCTTCCCATTGACTGTTCAGTCCTGCATCATGCCAAAAGACTGCGAAACCTCTGAGTGGTCCTCCTGGAGCCCCTGCTCCAAGACATGCCGTTCAGGGCACCTCATGCCAGGATTTAGGAGCAGGAGCCGGAATGTGAAGCACGTGCCTATTGGAGGTGGAAAGGGGTGCCCGGAACTTCTTGAGAAAGAGGCCTGCATTGTTGAAGGAGAACTTCTGCAGCAATGTCCCAGGTATTATGCATTCTTTGGTGAGAGTATTTTAATATGTAAGTTCATTTGATGTCGTGACAGGAATATTAACAGTAGTAAAAGTACCCGTGACTCATATTTATTGAATTTTCACTCAGTATAGAAGTTCCGTACTTAGCAGTATAGAATAGTGTGTTAAGATCATGGGCTTTGGTGCTAAGCCTCTGGGTTCAAGTCCTGTTTCTGTGACTTTCTAATTTTATGAATTCCATCAAGTTACTTAATTCTAGTGTCTTAGTTTCCTAGCAGTGCTTACTTCATTCAGTGCTTGGCACATAGTAAATACTCAGTAACCATTGGTTATTATTACCTGACACAACACACTTCATTCTTAGAGCAACCTAAGAAGCCACTCATAGCATTTTAATTTTGCAGTGAAGCCATAAATACTCAGAGAGTATAAATACTTCCTGAACTTATATAGGCACTGAGTGATAGTACCCTGATTCTAACCCAGCTCTGTCTTCAAATCTGTCTACCACTCTGTGGTATTGTTTCTATTCCAGACTCCCCAGGGAGCCAGAGAATATTGGAAAATGGGATACCATCCATTAATAGCTGTATTTTAACATCTTGATACTGGCTATATTTTGCCTGGCTCTATAGCCCCAGCTAAAAGCCTCCAGTGTTTTTTCCTTTAGGTTGTTAGCTCATAGTGGGCCCAGTCTGATAATGACAGAAGTCTGTTAGCAATGAACTTGTGGCAATGTATGCTGGACAGCTGCCCTGAACTATATCTGTTAATCTGTAGCTATTTAAGACAGACATTTTCTGTAGTTTCTTGGAGCCTCTAAGAATACAGAATCATTTCCTCAGCAAAAAAATAAATAAAATGAAGCAAAAAACAGTTTTTTGTATGAACTGATCATTTGGTGATGTGTGAGGAGTAGGTGGGTTGAAAATCCAACAGGTGTTGATGGGCTAAACCCTGGCCCTTCCTGAAACCTGACATGATGTATGTATTGGAAAGACAGATTTCTATTGTCAGATTCCTAGCTACTTTCACTCCCCGACTCCACGACTGGAATCAGTGTTGATTGAAAACACTCCTTACATACTGATAATTCATTTTTTACTAAAATGACTCCTTAGCTTCTTATCATTCCTAACCTCTAAGGCAGAGAATATAGATAAAGTTCATTATCCTTTGCACATTAACTCACAGTCTCACAGAATCCTTCCTTGTGTTAAATGTGTGTCCAGTCTTACAAAACACTAATTTTGGAGCAAACGGAGGCCTGGAAATGGCATAACTCTGGGGTCTCTGTCCCTTTTGACATTGGATATAACTGGACTAAAATGGTATCTCCATCACTTACTAGCTGTGTGACCTTGAACAAACTATATAACTCTTCTAAGATATTTCCCTTTTCAGGAGAATGTATCTAACAATACTACCTGTGTTGCAAGGTGGAAAGGTTGGATACCAGGCATGTAAAATACCAGGCCCAGTGCTTAGCATGTAGGAGGCATTACAAGAACAATGACCGTGATCGTTGCTATTTGCAGGTGTTTGTTTCCTCTGGGAAGAGAATCCCTCTTTTCCCTGGCCAGCATACCAAAGTAATTTCATGGGGTAGAAATATTTATTCTGGGTAATTTGGAAATCTTTTTTTCCTGTGGAAGTATACTTCAGAAGGGTTCTCTATGGTAGGCAGGCAGGACTAGAATCTGGGTTTCATGATGACCTTGGCATTGGTTCCTCTGTCCTTCATTTTTTTTCATAGAATAGATAATAATCACTTCCTGATTTTTGCAACAGTTTGTTGATTTATAGACATCCTTCTGGTTTCTTTGTTAATAACTATTACAATACTCTTGGAAGTCAGAGTGGTAACTTCCTGATAATGCTGAGAAAGTTGAGCTACATCTACATTTGTTAAACAATGGCTACCTTTTATTATCTATCATTGGCCAATAATTATAAGAGAGTTATAAATTAACTAACTAAATATAAAGAATATTTAGTTTTCTTTTTTTTTTTGTCATGTCCTTTTCTGGCTTTGGTATCAAGGTGATACTGGCTTTGTAGAATGAGTTGGGGAGGATTCCCTCCTTCTCGATGTTATGGAATAATTTTTGCAATATGAGTACCAGCTCTTCTTTGTAGGTCTGGTAAAATTCTGTTGTGAATCCATCTGGCCTGGAGCTTTGATTTGTTGGAAGATTTTTTTTACTACTGCTTCAATCTCGTTGCTAGATATTGGTCTGTTCAGGAGTTCTGTCTTTTCCTGATTGAGTCTTGGGAGGTTGTTTATGTCCAGGAATTTGTCCATTTCCTCTAGTTTTTTGAGTATATGTGCATAGAGATTTTCATAGTATGCACAGATGATATTTTGTATTTCTTTGGTAGCAATTGTAATGTCTCCTTTTTCATTTCTGATTGAGCTTGTTTGGTTCCTTCTCTCCTATTCCTGATTAATCTAGCAAGAGGTCTATCAATTTTGTTTGTCTTTTCAAAGAACCAACTTTTGTTTCATTGATCCTTTGTATTTATTGTTTGTTTGTTTTCCATTTCATTTAGTTCTGCTCTGACCTTATTTATTTCTTTTCTTCTGCTGGATTTGGGTTTGGTTTGTTCTTCCTTTTCTAGCTCCTTGAGACATGTCATTAGGTTGTTAATTTGTGATCTTTCTGTCTTTTTGATGTAGGCATTTAAGGCTATGAATTTTCCTGTTAGGAGTGCTTTTGCTGAATCCCATAGATTTTGATAGCCTGTGTTCCCTTTGTCATTCAGTTCAAGGAATCTTTTGATTGATTTCCTTCTTAATTTCATCATTGATCCAATAATTATTCAAAAGCAGGTTGTTTAATTTCCATGACTTTATGTAGAATTGAGTGTTTCTCTTGAAGTTGATTTCTAGTTTTATTCCACTGTGGTCTGAGAAGATACATGGTATGATTTTGACTTTTTTGAATTTTTTGAGACATATTTTGTGGCCTAAAATATGAGTAATATTGGAGAATGTTCCACATGTTGATGAGAAGAATGGATATTTAGTAATTTTTGGGTAAAATGTTCTCTAAAGGTCTGTTAGGCCCATTTGTTCTAGAGTCCAGTTTAAGTCCAGTGTTTCTTTATTTATTTTCTGCATGGATGATTATGAATATAAATGCAAAAATCCTCAAAAAATTCTAGCAAACTAAATTCAACAGCACAACCAAAAAATAATCCACCATGAACAAGTGGTCTTCATCCCAGGGATTCAAGGATGGTTCAACATACATACATCAATAATGTGATACACCACATAAACCGAAGCAAAAACAAAGACCATATGATCATCTCAGTAGATGCAGAAAAAGCATTTGAAAAAATTCAGCACCCTTTCATGATAAAAACCTTCAACAAAATAGGCATACTCTGAACATAAAATTGCCCTAAAAGAATAAAGTCTTACAGGAAGATGAAGAAGGCGGAGGAAGAGGAGGAGGAGGAGGAGGAAAAATCCTTTCATTTACGACAATGCAGACGAGTCTAGAGGACATTATTCCAAGTGAAATAAGCCAGTCATAGAGGGACAAATATTGCATAATTCCAATTATATAAGGTATTTAAAATAGTAAAATTCATAGAATCAGAGAATAGAATAGTGGTTTCCAGGGATTGCAGAGTGAATGAAATGGTGAATGTGAATAAAATTTCAGTTATGTAAGATATATATGTTTGAGAAACCTGTGCCACATGATACCTATAGCTAACAATATTGCATTGTGTACTTTCTAAATTGTTAAGCGGATAGATATCATGTTAAGTGTTCTTACCACAAAAATAAACAAAACACACACACACACACACACACATGGAAAAGAGCACAGGGAAATTTTGGAGGTAATGTGTATGTGTAATATATGAGTGTATGTTTAATAATCATGTATGTGATTAATCAATATTTGATTGTGGTGATGGTATTATGTGTATATGCCTATATCCAAAATCATCAAAATATACACATTAAATATGTGCAATTTTGGGGGGTATATCCATTATGCCTCAATAAAGCTTAAAAAAAGAAAGAAAAACAAAATAGGCATAGAAGAAAAATATCTCAAGATTATAAATGGCATATATGGCAAACCTGCAGCCAACATCATACTGAATGGGGAAAAGTTGAAAGCACTCCCACTAAGAACTAGAACAAGACAATGATGCCCTTCACCACTTCTATTCAACATTGTTCTGGGAGACCTAGCCAGAGCAGTCATGCAAGAGAAAGAAATAAAGTATATCCAAATCTGGAAAAAGAGGTCAAACTATTGCTTTTTGCTGATGACATGATGGTATATCTAAAAAACCCCAAAGTCTCTACCAAGAAACTCCTAGAATTGATAAATTCAACAAAGTCTCAGGTTACAAACTCAATGTACACAAATCAGTAGCACCCCTATACACCAATAACAGGCAAGCTGAGAGTCAAATCAAATACTCAATTCACAAGAGCTACAAAGAAATAAAATACCTAGGATTATATACTTAACCAATGGGGTGAAGGATCTCTACAAAGAGAATGAGGAAAAACTGTAGAAAGAAATTGCAGGTGACACAAACGAATGGAAAAATACATCACGTTCTTGGATCGCAGAATCAATATTGTTAAAATGTCCATACTACCCAAAGTGATTTACAGATTCAATGCAATCTCCATCAAAATACCATCATATTTCACAGACACACAAAAAAATAATTCTATGCTTTATTTGGAACCATAGAAGAGCTGGAATAGCCAAAGCAATCTTAAGCAAAAACAAATCTGGAGGCATCACATTACCAGACTTTGAACTGTCCTACAAGGGTATAGTAACCAAAACAGCATGGTACTGGCACAAAAATAGAGACTTAGACCAATGGAACAGAACAGAGAATCCAGATATAAAACCATCCACATACAGCCAACTGATCTTTGACAAAGCAGACAACAATATATGCCAGGAAAAGAAACCCTATTTAATAAATGGTGCAGAGAAAATTACATAGCCACATGCAGAAGAATGAAACAGGATCGATATCTCTCACCACTCATAAAAATTTATTCAAGATGGATAAAAGACTTAAACATAAGGCATGAAACCATAAGAATTCTAGAAGTAAATGCTGGAAAAACTCTTCCGGATATAGGCCTAGGCAAAGAATTCATGAAGATGACCCCAAGGGCAATCACAGCATCAACAAAAATAAATGAATGAGACTGGATTAAATTAAAAAGCTTCTGCACAGTCAAGGAAACAAACAACAGAGTGAATAGACAACCTACAGAATGGGAGTAAATATTTGCATGCTATACATCTGATAAAGGGTTAATAACCAGAATCTACAAAGAACTCAGGCAAATCAGCAAGGGGGAAAAAAAAAAACTTCATTAAAAAGTGGGCTAAAGTCATGAACAGAAGCTTTTCAAAATAAGATAAACATATGAAAAAATGCTCAATGTCACTAATCATCAGAGAAATGCAAATTATAAACACAATGAGATATCACCTTACCTATCTTAGAATGGCTTTTATTAAAAAGTCCAAAAACAATAGATGAAGGCATGGATGCAGAGTGAAAGGAACACTTATGCACTATTGGTGGGACTTCAAATTAGTACAACCTCTATGGAGAACAGAACAGGGATTCCTCAAAGAACTAAAAGTAGACCTACCATTTGATCCAGAAATCCCACTACTGGGTATTTACCCAAAGGAAAAGAAGTCCATTTTTTTCCAAAAGACACTTGTACACAAATGTTTATTGCGAACAATTCATAGTTGCAAAGATGTGGAATCAACCCAAGTGCCCATCAGTTCGTGAGTGGATTAACAAAATATGGTATATGTGTACCGTGGAATACTACTCCACCATGAATAAGGATGAATTGAGGCCTTTTGCAACATTTGGATTGAACCAGAGACCATTATCCTAAGTGAAGTATCTGAACAATGAAAAAACAAATACCACATGTACTCACTATTAAATTGGAACTAACCGATAAGCATACATGTGTAGAGAGGGAAGTAAAACTCCATGGAAATCAAGCAGGTGGGAGAGAGGAGGAGAGGATGAGTGACAACCTACCTAATGGGTATGATGAACTCTATCTGGGTGGTGGACACACTTATAACCCTGACTCAAGCATAACAAAATTGACACAATAAACCAAAAACATTTGTACTCCTATAAAATTTTGAAATCATAAACCGAAATACTTAGAGTAACACAGAGTTTATCATTAACTTTTGAGAGTTAAAGGGGTATAAATTGGTATTGTCAAGATTCAAGCACAGGTTCATTTGGCTCTGAATTCAATGTCCTTTCCATTCCATCACACTGACTCTCATAATAGGAACAGTGAAGACATGCACCATGATGAGGGTATATATGCAAATATACATGCATTCGTATGCATCATTGTTTTCTGGCAAAATAATGTGGCATAGTAATAATTCAAGATGTATTTAAGATGAGTTTTTCTATTGATCTTGATGGAACCTTAATGTCTGAAAATAGAGGCTGACAAACTTCATTGGCAATGAACCTAACCCTTTATTTCTACTGTTGAAAATGTTGCTGAATTTGACATTTAAAAAAAAAATTAATTGGTGACTCTGTAGGAAGTAAGAGCCTTGGAGAATTCACTGAAATTCCAACCAATGTTTCCTAGAAAGAATGATGTGTTAAAAATGATTCCACTTGGTTGCGGGAAGGAGAATGAATAAATAACAGCAACTAAATTAACATCAGCTGACATTCTTATTTGTCTGAAATCTGGGCTGCGGCCTCTACCACAGGAAAGCATAAAGGTTATTACTAACTTTCATTTCTAATGTTATGTCGGTGATTAAAATTCATTGTGAACAAGGGAAATGCAAACAAAAATCTATCAGGGAACAAAAATGGTCTTTTCTCTTTTCCCAGAACTCATGAGCAAGTCATATGCATTGAGCAACTTAATTCACCTTATTTCTCTGCAACAGGGACAATATTCATTTCTGTGACCCTTCCTAGTGTTTTGTTTTTTAAACTTTTTAGAATACTGTTTGACTTTTACCCTTCCACCATTTTTGCTGTAGGAGCTGTGTTTGTTCATTCAATAAATATATTAATACACTGAGCTCTTGCTATCTGTGAGACACTATGTTAAGTATTAGAGATACCTCAGTGTACACAATAGACCAAATTCTCTCCCCCATGAAACCTAAATTTAAGTGAAAATACACCAAATAAATAACATAAGTAAAGTAAGTTACACACTTGGTGCATGAGCTATGGAAAAAAATAATACATTAAAGCAAGGCAAAGGTGGAGGCCTCTGGAATGCTGTGTTGGAGTGTCAGCTCAGGTTACAGAATTAAACAGGATCGTCAGAAAAACTCCCTTTGAACAAACAGGATTTGAGGGGTGGGGTGTTTAAAGGAAGTGGGTAAGTTAACTTTTCAGGGAATTAAGGGAAAAAATGTTTCAAGAACAGGGTATAGATAGAGTGTTCTAGTCCCCGTCTACTATAATAATATTCTTTAGTTGCGTAGCTTTGGGGGCAACTGTTCTCACCAGCAGAGCTCCACTGTCCCTAAGGTATGATTCCATGAAGGGAATTATTAGCAAGAGGAACCCATTCTAGAAACACTCCCTGGGACCATAACACTTTGGAAGGTGCCTTGGGACAACTTACTTAACTTGAAAGCAGGTAGAGACCAGTCTGTGTTAAGCTAACTTGGGAAATTTTAGAACTACCTGGGAGTTAGCATTGTGTAGCCTTAAGTTTGTTTCAAAGGTGTAGTTTTTGACTGAGACACATATAGACCCCAAGAAACCTCTTCCTCCACTTTACGTGTATTTTTGTGCCACTCCCTGACTTCAGCATAACACTAAACAATCACGGTGGATATTACGGGGTGTGGGATGGACATGGGAGAGACAGGATGAATCTGCTTGTCACTTGCCACCTTTGCTCTTGGTGTGGTCATCCCTATCGCTGGGCATCATGGAGAGATATGAGTTGTAGATATAAGATACCTTGTCCCTTGGGTACTTTCCTGTGTCCTGATTAACATCTAAAGTATTAGATCCTACATCTCAACGAAGGGGAAAGTAAAAAGCATCCTAACACTGTAAAGGATGAGGCTGCCCTGTTTACTAGAAGAATGAAGAAAGACAAAGCACACAGGGGCTGTAATATTGTCAATGCTTCATGTCAGGGAGCTGAGACACGACCTGCTTCTGGAATGGCTATGACTCAAGATCCTTTGTGCTTTAGAAGAGGGCCCATTCTGGTGGAGAACACTGTAACATACAAGAATATTGAAAAAACATCAACTGCAGACATCTTTCTTAGAAGTGACACCTCAGATGACCTGCCAGCAACTTCTACCACCCCACAGGGAGGCAACAGTTTTCATGTGAAAGTGGCTGTTCTGTCTCTTAAATGATTGTTTAGAGTTTGAAATCGAATACAAGAGAGCACTATTAAATGTTGGCAGTGACCATTGCAGAGTGAAATTCTTAAGAAAATCTCAAGGCAGAAGCTGCACTGCTGATAGTATTATATAGTCTGTGTGATGTTACTTACATAGAAAAGCCAATTTGTAAAATATTATTTCAATATTCTTGTCTGGCACTGAATAGATGGGCTCTTTTAATCCATCCCTCCTTGTTTCTGGTGTGTGTGAATTTATCCTTATCATGGGTAGACTAGAGATCTTTCACAAGAAGTCTGTGAACTCGGGCTGAGAGATCTATCTGGGCACCCTGCATCCCACTTTGAATTGCTTATACGACAAACCCCTGACAACAGCCTGATTCTCCCTAACGTATTTTTGAGGCACTGAGCCCCATTTTAGATATTCTAGGTATAATTCTTTTTCCTTGAGAAAATCCTTGGAATTAGTTGATGGATTTGTGAGATGAATATTGAAGCCAGGGAGAGTGCTAAGGAAAAGGATGGTGGATGAAAGCTTCGCTTGGTTGCTTGCTCCCTTTGCCTGTTGAAACAGAGTGATGTGTTACGAAGGGTTATTTGTCCAACACCTGCTTTGGCCTGCCATTGTGTTAATCACTGGATAACTCAAACAACAGAAAACTTTCAATCTGTGTTTGTTTAGTCTATTCATCTGAAGAATCTTGTGTAATATACTCTTTCAAAACTGGAGCACCCAGAACACTATTACTATGCCCTCCAAGAGTGTTTAAGAGTTGGTAGTGTTCCCACACATAGTCTCAGACATCTGGATGCGACTATTTTGTTTGTTTGTTTTTTCCTCTACCTTAAAGAGAGTAGCACCTAGCAAAATGTCTGGCCTGTAGTAAATGCTCACTAAACATCGGATGGATGAAGGAATACATGCTCAGATGTAGGGCAGCTCTAGAACAGTATTACGCACAGAGTACTTTATTCCATTCCAGTACATTACACATATTATATAATGTGTGTGATGAGTCAAAGGCATTTTTTTTTTCATAAAGAGAAGCTGAAATTGGCACCATGAAAGAGATCAAATAAGAACATCTACCCAGGACAAGAATGGACCCACAGAGCTTGCCATGGTCCTAAATAGTCACCATGTCCCTGCTGATACTGTGTCTGGTTTTCCAGATAAAAAGCCTTTGTTGTCATTGGTTATAAGGGTTCCTTCAAAAAGGGTGAGAAATAGGATCCCAGGCTGAATTTCTGAAAGTTTGCCTTTTGGCAGTCATGTCACCTGTTGTGTCTTCTAAATCTTCTCTCATTGATTTTCTCTCACAGCCCCTAATGCACTACACATAGTAGGAACTCAAGAAATGGTTTTCAAATAAATTAACAGATCTTAAGTTTTTAAAAAATTAAGCAGGTTTTCTTCAGCAATTTAGGAGCAAAGAAGTCATCATGATCTCGAGCCCTCAGGAGAAATTGTTTTAGAAAAGAAGCAAGAGTTTCAAAGATTCTGGAAATTATTTCAAAAGGAGACTAATAACCTTTATATTGGGTCTGTCAATTACTGGTGCGTATTGTTTCATGAGTCCCCATTGTGCCACTTTAATTCTTCCTGGATGGAAGATTTGTCTCCCAGTTAGTGCAGAAAGTTAACATGCTGCTAAGTGCTATGTGTAGCGATAGAAGTCTATTAATAATACATATGTGGAGTTGCGCTAGCAAAGCCATCTGCTGAAGAGCAAAGAGCTTTGCACTTCAGCGTAGCTTTCCATAATCAATAGTCCCACTCTATCCAATAAAAAATTACTGGAGCATAAAATGTACAAAGCTCGATCAGTTCCCTTTATTTTGGTCATCTGTTCAGTGAAAAATGACAAGTTAATTCTTTTCTAAATGCATTTACAACTTTAAAAGGGCAACAGACATTATCATAAATTAGCCATGCTGCAGTACACTGATTTTTAATGTACACATGCATTTAATTTAAATACCTTGCACAAGGGTTTCAATTCCAAGAGTGTTTGCAAATCTATATATGCTCAGTCAAAACACGACCATTAACTAATCCAATTATTCTTTCAATCTGTCATCATTAAATAACTTAAAATTCTATTTGTGTTGCTTTGCTTTAAATCTAAACCTTTGGAAGAAAGAGAAAAGAAATCTACACTTTGTAAACAAGTCTAAGTCTTATAAAGTGACAAAGCTTAGAAGCCAAAGGATAGAGGTGGCTGTAAAGCCGTGATGGTCCTGGTTCTATTTTAAGAATAGTCACTAAATGTGCCTACTTCTCTAATTTTGGCTTTGCTAATTTAGGATATCTCTACTCATTGCTTACAGCAATGAATTCTTCCCTCCTTTTTCTACCTTTCTTCCCATAATTTAGGGATGTGTTTAATTATGGGATTCCTTAGATTGGACCAAGTTACTCTTGGGAAGCCAGCTACCTTAGTTATTTAATTCCAAGGCGTAAAGTAAGCTTTTCTAATCCAAAATTTGTTTCCTGTATCATTGATGAGAACATATAGTTCCACAGTTAGAAAATTCCTTTCTTTGATTTAATCTCAATTTCTTCTTTTAAGCTGCATATACCTCATGAGAAGGATAACATATTAGATCTTAACTCTTTCTACCTTATGTGAATACATTTAATGACCATTTCCTAAAAGCAGACTTAAATTTTAGAGAAAATATAAAGAAATTGGATAATGACTCACAGGCCTGGGGGAAAAAAAAATAGATTCTAGGAGGTAAATGAAGAAAAACTGAATTTCACAGTTGCAATAATAGCACATGGTTACCCTGATGTCTGGGATTTTGTCCCCTGTCCTGGGCTATCTCACCTAAAATTCAATGTCAAGAAATTGTGCTGCTCATACATGGGTCAAAAGAAAGTATGGAATCATTTATCACTCCTCTGTTTCTTTCATATCCCATGTCTAATCCATTGGAAGTTTGTCTCCAACTTCAGAATATATCCAGAATCTGATCGCTTCTCACCACATTCACTACGACTGCTGCCGTTGAAGCCACCATCATCCCTTCTACACTGGCAAAGGACTCCGAACTTGTCTCAGTCCTTTCCCCTCCCCTATCTTCCCTCAGTAGCCAGGGTGATCCTTTAAAAACTTAAATTGCATCATCATGTTACTGCTCTTCCCAAAACTTTTGAAAGATTCGTCAGCACATTTGGAATAACACTCACAGTCCATACTCCAGCCTACAAGGCTCCCCGATATCCTGGCTCTTGACTACTCCCATTTCCTATCTCTGCCTCCCACCAATCCCCCATTCGCCCCAGGGCCACCTGCCCCAGCCACACTGGCTTCTGTGCTGTTCCTAGAAAGTGCTGAGCACTGTACCTTTCCGGGACCTTTGAAAGTGCTGCTCTTTTTCTCTGCCAACAACACTTCTTGTCTGCGTATTCTAGTGCTCACTCCCTCATTTTCTTCAGGACTCTCAGGACTGTGCTCATCATGGCACTGAAATAGCTCTCCCCGTCCATGTCTATGATGTCATGTCATGTACTGATGCATTTATGTCTGTCTGTCCCACTGGAAGGTATTCTCCCAAGATCGGAGGTGTTGTCTCGCTCACTGCTGTGCGTATTTATTGTCTGAAATCGTCCTGGGCACATTGTTGCCCCTAAAGAGTTACTTGCTGACAGCAAGGATGAGTGAACGCATGGATGAGGGACTTGTTCATGTACCATTTGGGCAGGCCTCTTTCTTTTTCTAGTGGAGCCTACTTTTTATCTCCTTTCTGGCTTCCATTTCTCATACATATCTTTATCTTAACTAAAACGTCCTTGTCGGAGTTTCTGCCTGTGAATTCAGTATTTGAGTTACTAGCACTCCCCTTCTTAGAGGCTTGGCGCTTCAGAGTGGCTGGCAGTGACTCCATCACTTGTAGCAGGGACGTCAGAGTTGTTTTTACATGAATGGAGGGCAGATGTTTCTAACATTCAGAGCGACTAGGGAACAATGTGGGGAATTCAATTTTCAGGTCTTGAAAAGACATTCCTCTTCAAAAAGTTGTCTTCTTCACCTTTTAGTGGGAATTTGAATTTTCACAATTAGAGATTACTTGTTTTTTGTTTCTCCTTAAACTTGCAATTACAGTCATGCGCTGTATAACAAGGTTTCTGTCAATGATGGACCCCATATACAATGGTCTGATAAACTATAATATTGTATTTTTACTGTACCTTTTTTTTCCTGAAAACCCTTTAAGATCCAACATTGTACCTTTTTTATATTTGGACATGTTTAGATAATGCAAATACTTAGCATTGTGTTATAATTGCCTGCAGTATTCAATACAGTAACATGCTATACAGGTTGTAGCCTAGGAGCAGTAAGTTGTTTCACCTAGTCTAGGTGTGTAATAGGCTATCCAACTAGGTTTGTGTAAGTACCGTGCACTCTATGATGTTTGCACAATGATGAAATTGCTTAATGACACATTTCTCAGAACATATCCCCTCCATTAAGTGATGCATGACTGTATTTCCTGAAAGTGCTAAGATTTGACCCTGTGTGACCACAGTGCTCTAATTATGAAAATATTCTCAACGCATTTGTGTTTGAGATGGAAAAAAAGTTATTTTGGTAGTGTGAAATATAATTGGTCAGTTGTTACTGACAATATCTTTGTCACCAACAGAGGATTCTTTTTGTTTTAGTGTAGAACACATTTCCTCAGACCAAGACCAACATATACTTGGCCTTGTAATGGCTGGACAGGTAGCTACCTATTGTCCACTGAAACTGCATTTTATACCGCCGGATCAAGCTTCAGGTGCATTTGCCATTCACTATTTTAGTCTACCAGAGTGTCATTTTATTAAGAAAAATATGCTTTGGAATCTGATACACCAGCTTTTGTATCCTCTTCCACTTACTTATATGACCTTGGAAGAGTTACTTGCTCTTTATGCCAATTCTTCCGTCTGTAAAAGGAGAAATCATATTTGCTTGATAGGGTTGTTGGAGGATTACATGAACCAATGCGCCTCAATTCGTTAGTGCACTGCCTGGACTGGAGTGAGCCAGCAGAACATGTTGGCTGATGGTTCTGCTACCCGGGAGATCTACCATGATACCCTACTAGCTCAGATAAATTAATGGCTTGTTTATTCTGTTTGGCCAGGCCTTTGAAAAAGCAGATTGATTCTATACACTCACCTCGGTAAGGGGCTGTGAGAATTGACTTATTTCTTTCATTCCATGGGCATCTACTGGAGGCATTTCCACAGCCAGTTTTAAAGTGCTGCTGCCCCCTAAGAGGTACGATTCTGGACTTCGAGACTCCCCACATTCCCCTCCTAAGCAGGAGGACAAAATGAGGTTGTGTTGAAAGGAATCAGAGTTGGGAGACCAGGAGTTGAAAAGGCCTGGTCTTTGACGTGGGCTTAGCCATTAAAGCGAGTGTCGCAGGCATCAGGAAGCCACGTTTTCCGGAGGCTGGAGGACTATCACTGTAACAACTTCTAAAGGAGAAAGGGAGCAGCATTTAGCTTAGCAGCCTCCTTTGATTTGTTATTCTGTCAGATCCTACAGACACTTTCTCAGGTTGGTGCAGCTCAGGATGTTCAGATTTCATGGCTGCCGGGTGATTTGTGACTAAACATAGATAGGGCTTTTGAAAAAAAATAAAGAAAAAAAAGGATGAGAAAAGACTATGAAAAGACCCATATTTTTAAGAAGGGATATGGAAGTCCTTTATTGGTGTGCTTTTTTCCTCTGCCTCTTGCTGGGTTGGTATTTTCTCTGAGGTGGTAAACAATAGCAATCGTGATGAATGTCTTCTATTTCTTTAAACAATTTGTCATTTGCCGGTGAATGAAAGTTGGGTGGTTTTGGTGAATGAGCTACCAACAGGGTTTCTGTAACTTTATATAAAACTATAGTCATTAAACATTTCTTTTCATTTTTCCCCATAATGACTTCCATAATTCCTCCATTGCTAATTCTTATAGGATCATGATAAATTATTTGCAAAAGCAATTTATGCAGCATGGCCCATTCTTTTCAAACAAACAAACGAATTACTGCGACGTGCCATAATTGTAAACTTTATGCGTCTTTTATGCTCTTTGCTGAACTTTGGTTGCTGGAACCTAGACCATGGCAATCTTGGATCTCTAATATTAGGACTTTTGATGAAGTCAATGAAATCCTCATTGATAAAATGTTGTGTGCGTCCTTTGTCTGCGTGGAGAAAGGGCACATGTAGAAGGACATAAACAGAAGGGGAATTGAAATTTATTGAATATTTGTTATATGGCAGGTTCAGTGTTTGGTATTGTTATCGCAATTGCACAGGTGGGAAAACTGACCTGGGCCAAAGTCTCATAGCTACAAAGAGGTGAGGTTCAGCTTCAAACCAGGTCAGCTTGACTGTAAAGTATCCTGTTGTCTATGCCACCCCCTCTTGCCTATCTTATTTTGTGACTATATCATAGGAGTCTCTGAGTCAGCTATTCTATCTGACCCCCCTTCTTAATGGTAGGAGAGTTCTTCTCCTAGGGAGCCCTTGGAAAAAGAGGGTTTCAAAGGAGTACTTGGTAACCATTCACCCCAATATGCCCCTACTTCATGGTATTTTGCCATGGAATACAGAGCTACTTGTGCCCTGAGACTCAGAAACCGAGGGCCAAGCTTTCTGCTTAAATGACTGTGGAGAATAGAGTGGTGAGAGAAGAAAGGGATTCAGAGCCTCGGCTCTGGAAAAGAACTCTGTCTCTGGGGAGAATTGAACTTCTCGCCATCTCTCATATTCAGGAATTAGAAATGTATTGTTGTCTACAGTCCCTTGGCATGAGCAGCACCTGAACTCTGCCCTCCAAACTCTTGCCGGGCCCACTGACTAATTTTTAAGCCTGGAAAAAAAAGCCATGTGAAAATTAAATAGTGAGGCTGAGGGAGAAAAATCGTGTTACAACAAACCCCAAAGGATTGTCCAAATCCTTTTTCTACAATGGGCTTTTCATGAGACTAATGATTCTCAGTTGATTCTTAGCTTGCAAGCTTTTAAAAATGATGACGTTCATTGTGAGGGATTTAGAGATTTGCTTTCTTATTTTGGCATCTATTACTTGATTTCAATTTTACTCTAGTTTCTATAAAGCTAGGGTCGTGGTGACATATGATTATTTTTATTGCTGTTTTTTGTTTTTCTTTTAAACAATCACAATGCTGAGAGATTTTTTTCTATAAGTATGAAATGGGGACAGCAGGCATGAGAATGTTCTGAAGTTTTATTTGTTGTTCCAGAAGTTAATGAGTCTCTTGGTATTTATGTGAATGCTGTAGGGTTATATCAATGCTGTGAGCTTAAGGAATGCTGTAATCATGCACAAAAGGAAATTATGTCTGAAATAATTCTGCAGGTATGAATGCAGTGGTGTGATAATTGTTTTGTTTTCTATAATGTACATACAAACTTCATCATGTTTTCCCCCTTCATTTGTATGTGTGTGCGTGTGTGTGTGTGTGTGTGTGTGTGTGTGTATCTCTGTGTATTAGAGTATTTCTTAACTAGTTATAAATCAGGAAGATGTATTCCTAAGTCAGTTAAATAACAGCATGGATGCTTATGTTAAAATGTATTAATCAATTAAATACAGTGTCACAGTGTTAAATCATTTTAATATGTATACTTTTATCCCAATGGCAAGGAGTCAAATGGACAGAAGGTTTTCTATATCAAGAAGATCAAAAAGTTGGAGGTCATCTCTGTCTATGTAAAATAATATATTTACAACTTCACACATTCATACACTATCCTACTATAGATATCCTATTAAGGAAGGCCAACTTTCACACAGTCATCTGGAAGTCTGTGAAGTGAAACCCCATGACATGTTCAGCTGCCGTGAATTAAACTCCTTGGGTTTCCAACTCCTTCCTCTAATCCTTCACTGTCTTCTGGCTTCAAGGCTAGACACACCCACTCACCCACTGTTTATCCATATTACCTCCCTTCAATCTGGTCACCCTCTCCTATCTAGTACCATCGTGGGCTGCTGGGGGTTTTTCTAGGAAATAAAAGGGATTTAGTAATTCAAAACTAGTAGACTTCTTTATTCACAGGCAAAGATTTGGTGCTAGAAAGAGAGATTGTCACTTGAGGTCATGACTTTAAGTTTTTTACAGAATTGTATATTTTCCTTACTTCTTCTTCTTCTTTTAAATAAATCAAACCACACAGGTATTCCTGGAGAACATCTGAATGGAAAGAATGCCAAATCTCTCTCCTCCTCGAGCAGCACGACCCCCACTGGCATGTGACAGGACCCGTGTGCGGCGGTGGGATCCAGACCCGGGAGGTGTACTGTGCCCAGAGCAGACCAGCGGCTGCCACACTGAGGGCCAAGGAAGGTAGGCGGCCGGTTCTGAGGCAGATGGTGCTGCTGGTTGGAAGGAAAACTACCTCCAGCTCTCCTAGTAGTCTTCTTGATGTAACAGACACTTAGCATTCACAGATTTAATATTTGTTCTGTCGATCATTTGCAAACCACCCCTAAGTTCTACTTTTAGTTTGTTGGGATAGTTAAAAAAAGTAGTAAAAATAATAACATCTGTCTCCAAAGAGTCGCTGTGAAAGTTAGATGAGAAAATGTACCTAAGGTGTGCAGCACAAACAAATGCTACAAGCCAGGGGTCTGATGTGCTGGAGCAAGCCTGTTACTAATGAACGGATAGCATTCTTTTTGTGTGTGTGTTTTCTCAAAGGATTTTTTTGTACGTGAATTTGCGGATGTGGGAATTTCTACAGACATATCCATTTTAAACATCAAGGATCCACTGTTTATTGTCAAATTTTAATTTTTTTTGAAGAAGGATGAGAAGGAGGAGGAGGAGGAAAAGAAGGAGGAAGCAGCTTCCTCCATGTTAAGCTCTCCAGCGGAGAATGACGACTTACACGCTTTCTGTTTCTGGATAAAATATGACTATGCTTATGCCTCTGAAGTGGGAGAAACAGAATTTAGGTAGAAACCTTCAGATTACTCTTTCAAACCTTGGTGATCTTTCTATCCCGGTTCCTCTCTTCTCCCCTTTTACTGTGGTCTGCAGTTCTAAGGTCTTCAGGGATCAGCAATAAATAAACATTTTTATAGAATTGATGTATTATGACCTGCCTATTTTTAGCTTCAACTTTTAATCTTCTGTTGAAATTTTCGTCTTTCTAAAGTTTCTTTTGTAAAAATAGCTTTCCTTATGGATCACTTATTTCTAAACTTTCTTTTCCTCAATGTTAAACTTTCCAGCGTTTGAAATGGAAATATACCAGGCAGGAAGATTGTAATTAGAAAGTAGAAAGAATGTGTTCTAGAGTTGGGAAAGAATCGGAAGCTCCGTGGTGAGGGGTGGGTAAATAGAGAATGGGTGTTAATTGCAGATTTAACAGCCTATTAAGCCCTCCTACAACCTGCTCCAAGCATCTAAAGAAAAGGAAAATGTCTTAGGCCAAGGCACACCTCAAAATTAATGCCTGGGTTCACAGGGAAACAGACAGTACTTAGGGAGTCCTAAGTCTGATAGCTCAGTTCTTGGCAGGGGGAGGCTAGATGTGGGACCAAGATGTAAACACGCCTTTGTGTAGTGCGACCATGTGTTCTTGTACAAAGTTGAATGTAGTGAGTAAAAACTATGTTGGATAATATAGCAATATAGCACAGCCACCTTGAAGTCACGGGATAGCTTACTACTTAACTTTGTAGTTGTTATCAAAGGTGATTTTTGCTCTTGTGTGGAAGTGAACCAGCCGGATTGCTAACCCATTACTTTCCTTTCTTATAAATGCTTTCATTTCTTACTGTTGTCATTTATAGATATACCTTGACAATGAGAGTTTCCTCTTGGCCTGCATTAAAAACAAGAGAACTATTTAATTCCTATTGTAAGGGACCAGTAAGTGTATGCCCAATTAATTTGGCCAAATTTAAATATTTCTAACATTTCTGCTAATACAGTAACAAAGGCCAAAATTAGTAACATTCTTTGCATTTCAGTTTCTGTGAACATCAGCTTTTTATTATGATGATGATGATGTTAGATATTTTGGAGGGAGAAGGCATTTTGGTAGCACTGGTTTTGGAAATGCCTTTCTTAGTGACAATTGATTTTCTCGTAAGGTTAATTTTAGACTCAAGGATCACTCTGTTCATTCTCTGGAGTGTAATTGCTTGAATTTTCTTCCCAGCAAAATCCCACCATCCCTGTGAGTTAACTGCTTTGCATTCCAAGAACTTGATATTATAGGAATTTACGATCTTGTTGGGGGGGGGCTTCATTTCTATGGATCATTCACACAATAGAATACAATTGAATTTCTAGATGCCAGAATTGAAAAAAAAAAAAAAGAATGCTAATTCCCTCCCAAGGGCCTCCAAATCTCTTGGCCTAGGCTGAATCCTGACATCGATGCTGTTCTGTTGATGCCTTACCTTCGGTGATATCCCATTCACCATTTGACCTCAATTCATGGTGTTGACAGGACAAGCATAATGACACCTGTGGCATATGTACCTGACACTGTTGTTCAATGTCGGTGTGACATTTTAAATGTAGCCAAAATAGTAATGTAACAATCAACGTGAGAAGTATTACCAGTAATATTAGCCAACCCAATAGAATTGTGAGTGCAAATATAAGGGACTATTTATCATTTTTATTTAACAGCTATTATTTTAAAGAGAATTGTGTTTCTCTTTTATAATTCAGAAGCATCAGCAGAAGTGATGCTTACTTGTAAATCCAAAAGCTTGGTTGTGGTAAATCTACTTTCTTCTTGCCCTTTTCTCAAATGTGATTAAAGCCACTTAACCTGAATTCAGGGGTCATGTCTCAGAAAGTAGGACATGAAACAAGGAAGAAAACTTTAAAATCTAATAAAAAGCAGGGAATATTTATTCCCTTTATGATAACGTAGCCTAGAGACTGGGGTAACAACAAATATGGAGTCAAACGACATAGAAGTAGAATGGATTCATATTGTGAAGCAAAAGAAAAATAAAAAACAACAAACTAAGTTAAAAATTCAGGAAAAGGTATCAGGGTCATTGTATTTGAGCAGAACACTGCTTGTATTTTTTTTTTAAATATGTATTTCATATTTCATTATTTGGCATCACATGGACACAGCTATATTAAGAATGGGGCACAGTTTAGCTTTGAATTGTTAAATTCATTAGTTGCCCCCTCTACCCCATTAAGAATGTCTTTATCATACTCTGCCCAGAGCTGTCATTAAGAGAGGACATGAGCAGATAAGGGAACATGTCCTGGAATGCTAAGTATTATAGTATACATAGGGAGACATAATATGTTTTGTGTTCTGGGTTTTAATTCTGAGTTGGACAGAATTTTGATAAACCACTTAAATATTGTATCCATCTTCTAATTCATTAACTTGACTTTAAATATATTGATTTAGTGAGTAAAAATGGATGACAGTCAAACATTCCTTTTTTTTTTTTCAAAAATAGTTTATGTACCAGCTGTGATTTAGTCTATGCACTAAGCACTCCTGTCATGAAGGTGCCCCCAGTAATTTATAGCCTTTTAATTGGAATAGCAATTGAACTAATGATTATGCTATATAGCGTCTTAAGTCTTGTGATCGCTTCATATACAAAGTGGTTCAACCCATGTAGTGATGCCCAAGAGTAATCTTCATAGAGAAAGTAATGCTTGAAGTGAGTTTGCGGGTCAATAGCAAAGCATATTCTACACAGGGAGAACACATGGAGAGGAACAGCGAGGTTTGTGTTCAGTGGCAGCCTGTGCACTGGTGTGAGGAGATCTAAGGAAATAAAAATGTAACCATGACACTGGAAAAGTAGGTCTTGTGTGATATTGTGAAGTAAGACTTTCTTTTTGAGGATATGAGTGCCCACTGCAGCCTTTTTTTTTTTTTTTTTTTTTTTTGAGACAGAGTCTCACTGTGTTGCCCGGGCTAGAGTGCCGTGGCATCATCCTAGCTCACAGCAACCTCAAACTCCTGGGCTCATGCAATCCTTTTGCCTCAGCCTCCCGAGTAGCTGGGACTACAGGCATGTGCCACCATGCCCGGCTAATTTTTTCTATATATTTTTAGTTGTCCAATTAATTTCTTCTATTTTTAGTAGAGACGGGGGTCTCGCTCTTGCTCAGGCTGGTTTCGAACTCCTGAGCTCAAACAATCCGCCCGCCTCGGCCTCCCAGAGTGCTAGGATTACAGGCGTGAGCCACCGCACCCGGCCCCACTGTAGCCTTTATTTCCGTACTGTGGGCTTTTAAGCAGAGAAGAAATCCTATATCCTTAGCTGTATATAAGAATGTAAAAATGTTAGTTTGATAAGAAAATTCTCATGAGTAGTCATGTCCCATTTGCAAATGTATCTGATTACCTAAGAAGTTTTTGAGACATGAAATAAAATAATTTACATTCTGAGCAGATTTCTTAAGGGCAATTGAAGGAGCTATTCCACCATCATTTGAGAGACTAGAAATGTCCTTTACCTATCTTTAGAAACTGGTATTAAAGTCAATAAACTCATTTGAGTGTGACAATAAGGTGTCAGGAAAGTAGTGCACAAGGAACTTCCCTTAGTATCGAACCTTAGTGGAGAAACGAGACTGTTTAAATGAGGTTACATTTTCTCTTGCTTTCTGCTAACAGAGAAGCAGAGATAACTGAGTAAAATAACCTTTACTAATTAACAGCAGGGTATTGGATGACAGTTCATATGAGGCCAAGAGAGACAGGGCTCTAGACTTGTAATCTTTCTATCTTGGAAACATCTTCAATTATTGGAATCATGGGTATAGGAGAGAGTCAGCAAAGGGTAGCAGAAGGTCGTTATTAACAGGCAGGTCTCTGGAGTCTTCACGTGCCATAACCTGAGATAGAAAGGGGAGGCAGGGGAGAGAAGGGGGTGAGGAGGTGAATGAAGGCAGCTGGTTGCTCCTGTTTTTATCAAGGAGGAGGAAAAGGAGGAGGAGGAGAAAAGAAAGAAGAGGAAGGAGAAGAGGGGGAGGGGAAGGAAGAAGACGGAGGAGGAAACTTATTAAGTCAAACCCTTGGGGATCTTTCTGTTCCGTCTGAACCTACAAACTATCTAGGATAGAGTTTGGGATTTGAAAACCCAGTTGTCCGTAGGTTATAGATACAGGATCCTAGATTCACAGACACTCCAGATCTCTAGTGTGGACTCCATCTCCTTCTCGAGCGAGAAGGAGACTTAGAATGTCACACCGCCACAGGCTGGATGCAGGAAACCTTATTTCCAAAATTGTTGTCTGTAAATGGAATGACCCGGGAGAGGTGGTGAACATAACAATGTATATCTCATTTTTTAATCCCCTACATTTTTGCAGAGGCAAACATAGATCGTATATGAATATAGTTTAAATATTCTCTCTGAAAGTATAAAGCTGAAAAAGTTTAGAAAAGAAGAAAAGGAACAGTAAATACTTAGAGGCAACTAGGTCAGGAGAAGTCTAAATTGAGATTGGTTTCTATGGGTTCTGTTTTATTGCATTTGTATCTCAGTTTAGTGATTTTTTAATCAACTGTAACAAACATCTTAGTGTGATATAGCAAATGTTTATTGAATTACTGTGCTTAGAAAAATATTGAAGAGATCCTACTTTAAGCATTCATTAAATTATCAGGCTGTTCTTGACATTAAACTTTTCCTAATTTATTTAGCTCATGGTATAATTCACATGATTTAAACAAGAGCAGAAGAGATCTGCCCTGGATAAATGAGAGAATCAGGGTATTTGAGGAGAAAGCCTAGCATTGTGTAGGGGCTACTCCTGGGAAAAATAAATGGCTTATGGAAAAATAGCCTTTTTGTTTGATGTCTGGATCCTTCTTAATGTGATCTCCTAAAGAGAAAGAACACATATTCTTCTTTGTGCAATGTGTTATATATTTCTTCAGAATTAACATAACTAAATTTATAATTCAATACTATGCATTACTGAAGCCAAAGCATGTGACATCACGGAGGAAGAAGATTGTCAAGGACTTAGACCTAGATATGAACTTGGATTTTCCCAATGGTTTTAACAGTAATACTCCAGCTTTCCTAACCTTGTAGCACTAAGTCCACACTCCGGTAGCATATCACTTTCTGCCTGATTTCTAGTCATTATTATCATTGTCTTTGTCACCCAGTAGGCTGTAAAGGCCCTTGAAGGTTGTATTCGGAATCCTACTTTGTATTCCCAAGTGCCAGTGCCCATTACGATAAAGGCAAATGGCAAATATTTCTGGAAATGGAAGCTCCTCAAATGTGGAAAATGGAAGTGCTGTTGAATTCTTCTTGCTTTTTGGATAGCATAGAGAAACGAATTGCTTTACTATTGACCAAACCAGAATTATTTGTTATCTGTATGTCAGCATTTCATGCCAAAGCCAGGTGGTCCAGAGGGCCCGGAATGCGATCAGGTAAAGCAGGAGATGTGAGAATCATGGAGCGATGGAGATGGTCTGTGGGGAAAGACTAGGAGGAAGGCAAAGGAGAAAATAACTTGGAGGGAGCAGAGAGATCAGCTTGAGCTGAAAGTTCGCTTTGCCCCGGGGTCTTGGCCTGTGACAATGCTGATTGATTTCTAAATAATTTCCAGAGTTAAATATTTCCATCTGTTGTTCTCCAGAGAAAACCGATCATAAACCTATGAATGGTTTCAAATTGTTCATTTCTGTCAATTTTACTTTCGATTTCTTTAGCAGTTAAAAAATAACTGCAGAAATGAGTTCCTTCAGAGAAATGGGAATTTTAGGGAAGAAGGGATTAAACCATTGGGGTGTGAGGGTTTGTGGAGAAGAAAGATTTTACCTGGGTCTTAAAAGAAGGGCTGTTTCATACAGGTGTTCATGCGACTGGGGCAGAATCCCAGGTGAAGCAAGCCAGGTGAGTAAGTGGAAAGTCATAGAACGTAGTTGGAGTTTTAACTGATAATCGAGTTGGGCATGAATACAGGGTGGATGAAGGAAAGGACTTAGGGTAGAGAGGTGGAATGGTAGGCTGTGATCATAGGCCTATGATGATCAGGCCATGAGTTTGCAGGAACTGAACTGTCAACTCCTCCATTCCTGTCCAAGGCTCTGAGCTCCAATACTGAACATCTTTTGCAGTCTGTGCCTTTGGAGCCTGTCTCCTTCTGCCCTCTGCCCACTATCCTAAGGTCACTTTCGTGTTCCCCACCCTCACTCACTTACCCCCACCTCTGACCTGTCACCTGGATAACCCCTACTTAGAAATTGTCTCATCTGAGAATGCTTTAAGGTGACAAAAGTATCTGCACTCCTTAGATCCTATAATGTTTTATCTTGCTGCGTTGTAATCATTTTTGTGTGTGTGTGTGTGTGTGTGTGTGTGTGTGTGTGTGTGTGTATCACCCGTCAGGCTGCTGTGCAAGTCTGTGAGGTCAGGGACCAGATCTGTATTATTTGCTATCATCTTTCTAGCACTTGGCATATTATCTGGCCCATAAAAGATGCTCATATTGAATTCAAGCTTTATGTCCCTTCTCATATTCCTCTTTCCACCTTCTTTCTTTTCCTTTATTCATGCTTTATGGTTTAACCATTTCATTTCCCCTTCTAGACTATAAAGATGTTGCCAATCCACTTCCAGACTTGTATGAAACACCACGTTGTGGTACATGGGATCTGGCTTCCTGCATGGCAGCTGAGAGGCTGGATGCTGCAATCAGGAAGGTACAACCTGGAGGTTGTGGGGGACTTGGTTCACTGTGGAGTGAACCTTGACCCATGGAAAACAAGATTTGGGAGGGAGCCAGGCCATCCTCAGTGCACCTGTAGATTGTTCCCACGTGCAGTTTCTTCTTGCAGTCCTTCCAGAGAGATCCTGTTTGCCGGAAAAACAGATCTGCGGAGTGTTTGCCGTACGTCTGTGTGGTTTGACGTGAAATGGTAGTCTGCCCAATAGCACATCACACAGCATTGCTTCAGCATTTCCTTGCTTTGTTCCTGTTGTTTCCTCTCTGTCACCATCTCCAGGCCTTGCACCTTTCGAATTAAGTATTAGCAAAATTCTCATTATAGGCTTTGCTTTCTAGAGGACTTCAGCAACAATGACATTCGGTGAGTATGTGTTGGAAGAATGAGACATGCTGCTTTAAGGATTTGTTGAAATCAATGGAACATAATGTAGGCCTGAGGTATGTGAAAACTGTCAACAACTCTTCTTTCTCTTCTTCCTTCATTCTCCTTCTCTTTTTTCTCCCTCAACCTTATTTTCCTTCCATTTCTTTTATATATTTTCTCTTTCTCATCATCCAATTTTTTTAAATTTCTTTTCCTTCCGTTCTTCTTTCATTTTGTATAAATCTTGAGAGGACAAAGAGTTTTAGTAATTGTGGTAGACTTCACAGCAGTTAGCACACTGAGTAGATATGAACATGATACATATTTCTTGAATGAAAGAATATAAACCCCTGCATATAGTCTTACCATTTAGTCTTAGGCATTTCTTTTCACTTTGGGACAACGTTCCTCTTCATTCCATTGTTCACATACACCTGCACTTCATTAAAGAACAGTTAAGTTCCTTTGTTCAGAGTAGAGATTGCACTGGAAAAACACGCCGAGACCACTGCATTTACAATCTTTAGTCGAGTGTCTCGCTCAACTTCATTTTGTCAGGTGGACTGGATTTTTCTCAAACATCACGCCAAGAGGTAATGAGGTTCCTCTTGGCAGTGCAATTTCTGAAACAAAGTTATTGCTTTCAAACCTATTTCTCCAGCCTCACTGAGTATGTGAATGCACTGGCAAGTAGGATATAGAAGAAATATCCACTTACTGCCCAAACCTTCCTGCAGAAAAGTTTCAGAACATTGTCACCAACTTATTCTTATATTTTGCATTTTTCCATGTTCTAGTTTAAATTTTTCATCAGGTTCTGTTCTCAAGAGGGAACAGTTACTTAGTAAGATCGCCATGTACTTATGAATAGTGAAATGGCTGCTTGTGTCTTCTGGCCATTTTCTCAGGCACTGGGTATGGGATCGATTCCTATGTCAAGAGAAAGGCCAGAAGACCAGCTGAACTGTGACGCCACTTCTGATTCCAAGATTCTATGTGTCTCCATGGGGATATATACTTGTAGCTCATTTTATTCTTCTAAGATCTGTTTTTCTTTTTTGAAAATAAATGTTTACATACAAGTAAAACTGTATTTATGATGTACAACATGATGTTTGGATATATGCATACATTGAGGAATGTCTAAAGCAAGCTATGTAATATATATATTACCTCATACCATATACTTGTCATTTTTTTTTTTGGTGAGAACACTTAAAAGATACTCTGTTAGCAATTTTCAAATATACAGAATATTTTTATTAACTATAGTCACCAGATGTACAATAGATCTTTTGAATTTATTCCTCCTAAAAATCTGCTTTTCTAAGATTTTAATTATGTTTGTGTCTCCTGGTGACCTTTATTTAAGTTATACCAATTCTTTGTAGGTTTGGAACTCAGTTCTGGAGATAGCTATTTCTGTTTGAATAATCTATAGGCATTTTAAATTCAGTTTTCTTCGTACTGGACTCTTCATCATCTTCCCCACACCCATATCAGACGCTTCTTCACTGCTCTAAAATTCAGGAAATCCTCTCTCTGCCTGCCAAGTGCTTATGCTAGAAACCTAGGAAATGTCCAGTGTAATTCTCTGTTCTTTATCACTTTGCCGACATTCAGTGTATCACCAAATTCTGTTAATTCTACCTCCAAATATAATATGGTTATTCTATTTATTTATTTCCACTATCTCCGCTTCTAGCACTATTTCTCGTATGTGCAACAATTATAGTTTCCTGATTTCCCTCCTTCAACTCATGCCTCTTTTAAGTAAAAAGGACATGATTTATGTGGTTCAGCACGTGGGCTTTGCAGACAGACTGCCTCTGTCCAGATCCTCACTTTCATTTACAAGCTGTGTAACCTTGGACGAGTTAATCTCTTTTGCCTTTAGTTTCCTCATCTGTCAAATGAACATAATGATAATCCCTAGCTCATAGGGATGCTGTGAGGATTAAATGAACACACATGCACACACACACATACACACATACCACTCAGAACAGAGCCTTATATAATAAACACTTAGTAATTATTAGCTGTAATTAGTTTTCTTCTCGACACTCCTGCCAAAGCAATCTTGCAAGAAAGATTATCTGAGTATATCATTCCCACGCAAAACGACTTTAGCGGTTTCTCCTGAGCTCAAACTTTTTAACATTATTCACAAGTTCATGTATGAGCTGGCCCTTGCCTACATATCCAGAATGAACTTTCTCCATTCTCCCTTACACTCATTTGGGCCACCCAGTGTGACCTTGGGCAAGTTAGTTAAGCTTTCTGTGCATGAGTTTCCATTTGGTGGTTAGAAGGTAGCCTTGTATCACCCAGGCAGCAGAAAGCTGACAACTATGGGCCAGAACTTGCATGTCTTGTCTCAGAACTGATGCACCTCCATAGTCTACTGAGGAGACTAGTCATTGTAGTCCAGTCTCAACGCAGAGGAGTGAGGGTAGGGATGCTAAGAGTTCTTGCAAAATGTGTCCCCTGGTTGGGCAACCACTTTCCAGCAAGAACTTAACACTTTGGAAAGGAAGCACAAATCTTTGAGGGGCAGCTAGCTGTCTCTTCTACAGGCATTATTTTCTATTACACATATATATTGGTTTGCTATTGCTGTTGCAACTATTTGCCACTAACTTATGGCTTAAAACAACACAAATTCATTATCTTACACTTATGGAGAGCAGAAGTCCAAAATGGGCTTCCCTGGGTCAAAGTGAGGGTGTTGGCCAGGTTGTGTTTCCTCTGGAAGCTCTGGGGGAGCATCTATTCCTTGCCTGTCCAAGCTTTAGAGGGTCCCTTATTCTTTGGCTTACGATTTCTTCCTCTATCATCAAAGTCAACAGTGCAGCATCTTCAAATCTCCTTCAGACTATAACTCTTCTGTCTCCCTCTTCCATTTATAAACACCCTTGAGATTGCATTGGGCCCACCCAGATAATCCAGGACAGGATAGTCTCCTTATCTGAAGATCAAATTATTAACAACCTTCATTCCATCTGCAACCTTAATTCCCCATTGCCAGGTAACCCAACAAATTCAAAAGTTCCAGGGAGTAAGATGTGGACATTTTGGAGGGACATTATTCTGCCTACCCAAATCTCTTTTCTTTCTTCTGAGAAATAAATGAATACCTGGGGTTTATTAAAATTAAACAAGAGGGTAGTCCTTATGACTATATGGATTATGTGATACCATGTGAAGTTCAAATACAGAGGTCCAATAAGTTAGTAATTAAGAGCATAGGCTCTGAAATGGGGATTGCCAGGGTTGAGTGTCAGCTCCTCTGTTTCCTAGTTGTATTATGTTGGGCAAGTCACACAGCCTGTCTAAGTTTCCAGTGTTCTCATCTCTAAAATGGCGATAACAATAGAGTTGTCAGGATTATATGCGATGATACATATTTAAAGGGGAAAAAATCATAGCATAGTGCCTGACACATAGCAAGCAGTCAGTAAGCTCAACGTATCTTCTGGGGGGTGGGAGGCACTAAAGAGTTTTTAATGTGCATTCACACATTTATTGAGGCCCTGACATAGGCTAGACACTGTGCAAAATATTAAGGACAGAGAGAGGAACAAATCATCTGACACCTAAATATCAGGTGGGCAAAATCAATTTTGAGAGACAAATACACAAAAAATTACATGAGTGTAATATGATGAATGCTATATTCCCAGTGTGTAGAAAGTAGTTTTTCAAATGCAAGATTAAACAATAAGCAGCCTAGAAGAGGAAAGAAATATGCCCTTTAAAATTTCTGTTACAATGAAAATACTTCAGTTTCTTTGTCTAGAAAATGAGGAAGTTAGAATATAATCCAATAGCTAAGTTTCTTTCAGTAATAAGATTATATTATCGATTCCCTCTGAGAAGAAGAAAAATTAAAAATAGTTCAGAGCCATTACTAGAGCATGGCCCAGGCACTGTCCTGGACACTTTACTGCCTTGCATATGGTACGGGGTGCAGATGAGGGCTCACTCCTTATGCTCTTTATCAGTTAACATCTACTTGAGATTAAGGCACTGCTTTATGAATCCTGAAACTGTGGTGTGTATTCAGAATTGACTGATAACGGATTTGGTACTGTACTAAGAATTCATATATCACCATCCCATTCAGAATATCCTAGATGATTTTACTGTAAGAAGTCCACAAACTACAATTTAAGAGGTGTTTTGATGCAACAATTCGATACAGAAAAATTGTAATAGGTGAAGCTTTTGGAATAGGTATAATAGAATACATGGCTAAAGTTTTGACTTTTTCAAAGAATTTTCCGGAGCTAAGCTGCTTAATTGAAATGGACAGTCATAAAATGACTCTCCAGGATTTCTTAGAACACAAATAGTGAGTTAAGAAACAGGCAATTCTAAAGGAATTATGCAAAGCCATTGTAGGAAGAGCTGTTTGTAAGCTCAGACATGAATAACTGTTACATACACATATCAAGAACTGTAAAGGGTCTAAGATATTGCCCTACTTGTGAGCTAATGTGTTAGCCTGCCACTGTTTCATCATTTCTGGAAGAAGCTATGAGACTTCCTGATCAGAGACAAAGTGCAGTTTATTACTCACAACAATCTCAATAGCCAAAGTGTCATCATTTATACCAGTTTCGTAAGCCCCAGTTCCAACAGTAAAACAAAATGAAGGCCACATGATGCTTGCACATATAGTGGATTGAGTGACAAGAGAGGGACAGTGAGCTTTAGAAACCCCAATCTCCTATAAGGGGGCTGGGAGTAAACCTGCACCATCTTGGGCTCAGAGAGTAACATTATATCTCTCTTCCAAGGCTATTTGCTATACAAACATCCTTGAACAGATAATCTGGAACAACAGTTGTCAATATCTTTGATCACAAAATATGTTGAAATATGACAGACTCCTGAAGTTTTGTCTCCCATTGAACACACAAACACATGGAAAATGTAACTATAATAATTGTATATAGTGAGTGATCTGCTGGTTTTTCAGTTATAATCAGGAACTGCTATTTCTACTTTTAATATATGAAACAATAAAATACCCACATCTTTGACTAAAATGGACTTCCCACATAAAGGAGTTTAGGTATTTCCTTCTGGTGTTAATACACCAGAAGGCAATTATCGTAGCCAACCTATGAAAGCAAAAAATCATTTTGTTTAGAAAGTGAGTACACTCCCTTTTTGGAAATTTGTTACATTTCCTTGAATCAAATGGATATTGCAGAGGTGCTGAGATATTGATGTGTGGGTTCCTCTAAGAATTTGTTAAGGGTAGAGAGATAAATATATAACAGATTGGCTTCTGCTGTGGAAACTCTTGAGGTGTGAAACAAAATGATCTTGCTGCAGTTTTTGGCCTGTAGAGCTGATATTCTGGAAATTCTGCTACAGATAATTTAAAGTTTGCATCTATAGATAAATCATCTCCTATTGATCTCAAGGTAACTAAACTTTCTTTTTCTTTTAATCACTGAGAATTAAGCAAAGGGAGCTAAATGGAACATATGTGCTCTTAGGAGATTAAAATTTTTTCATAGTATTTTAGAGTGTGAAAATGATGAGTAAATAAAAACATAATTTTCTATTATTATGAAGGATTTTTTAAACAGTAATTTTGTTGTTCTGGCTTTTTCCCAAGGAAAAGTTTTCCACACAACCTAGTTTCATATAACTGTGCTTTTTCTCATGGTCATATTGCCTTTATTCTCTATAACTCTCAGTTGGTACAGGCATACCTAAAGATGTGGTGGGTTGAGTTCCACACCCTTGCAATAAAGTGAATATTGCAAAGAAGCAAGTCACATAAATTTTTTGGGTTCCTGGTGCATATAAAATTATGCTTACACTATACTGTAGTCTGTTAAGTGGCTTGTTATGTCTTCAAAAACAATTTGTATACTTTAATTCAAAAATACTTTATAGCTAAAAATGCTAATGATTATCTGAGCCTTTAGAGAGTTTTAATCTTTTTTGCTGGCGGAGTTTGTTGCCTCCATGTTAATGGCTGGTGAATAATCAGGGTGGTGGTTGCTGAAAGTTGGGGTGGCTGGGGCAACTCCTCAAAGAAAGGCAACAGTGAAGTTTGGCACATGGATAGACTCTTCCTTTCACAAAAAGATTTCTCTGTAGCATGTGATGCTGTTTGATAGCATTTCACCCACAGTAGAACTTTTTTCAAAATTGGAGTCAATCCTCTCAAACCCTGCCACTGCTTTATCAACTAAGTTTATGAAATCTTCTAAATCCTGTGTTGTCATTTTGACAATGTTCACAGCATCTTCACCAGGGGTAGCTTCCACCTCAAGAAACCACTTTCTTCACTCCGCCGTAAGAAACAATTCCTCATCTGTGCAAGTTTTTCAGGAGAGTGCAGCAATTCAGTTGTATCTTCGGTCTCTACTCCTAATTCTATTTCTGTTGCTATTTCCGCCACATCTGCAGTTACTTCCTCCACTGAAGTCTTGAAACCCTCAATGTCATCCATGAGGGTTGGGATCTTCTTCCAAACTTCTGTTAATGTTGCTATTTTGACCTCCTTCCATCAATTACAGATGTTCTTAATGGCCGCTAGAATGGTGAGTCCTTTCTAGAAAGTTTTTCAAATTACTTTTCCCAGATCCATCTGAGGAATCACTATCTATGGCAGCTATAGCCTTACACAGTGTATTTCTTAAAAAGATTTAAAAGTCAAAATTACTCCTTGATCTATGGGCTGCAGAATGGATGTTGTGCTAGCAAGCTTGAAAACAACATTAACCTCCTTGTACATCTCCATGATAGCTCTCGGGTGACTAGGTGTGCTGTCAATGAGCAGTGATATTTTGAGATGGATCTTTTTTCTGAGTCGTAGGTCTCAAAAATTGAATTAAAATATTCAGTAAAGCATGCTGTAAACAGATTTGCTGACATCCAAGCTTTGTCATTCCCTTTAGAAAGCATAGGTGGAGTAGATTCAGCATATTTCTTAAGGGCCCTAGGATTTTCAGAATGGTAAATGAGCATTGGCTTCAACTTAACGTTACCAGCTAGCTGCATTAGCCCCTAACAGAGTCAGCCTGCCCTTTGAAATTTTGATGCCAGGCATTGACTTCTCCTCTGTAGTAAGAAAGTCCTACATGCGTCTTCTTTCACTATAAGGCTGTTCCATCTATATTGAAAACCTTTTGTTTAGTGTATCCACCTTCAGCAATGATCTTAGCTAGATCTTCCAGAAAATTTGTCCCAGCTTCTGAATCAGCACTTGCTGATTCACCCTGCACTTTTATGTTATGGAGATGGCTTCTTTCCTTAAACCTCATGAACCAACCTCTGCTAGCTTCAAACTTTTCTTCTGCAGCTTCCTCACTCTCAGCCTTCATAGACTTGGGCCTTGCTCTGGATTAGTCTTTGGCTTAAGGGAATGTTGCGGTTGGCTTGATCTTCTATCCAAACAACTGAAACTTTGTCCATATCAGCAATAAGGCTGTTTCACTTTGTTATCATTCATGTGTTCACTGGATAGCACTTTTAATTTCCCTCAAGAACTTTTCCTTTGCTTTCACAACTTGGCTAATTGTTTGGCACAAGAGCCCTAGTTTCAGCCTGTCTTGGCTTTCAACATGCCTTCCTCACTATGCTGAATCATTTCTAGCTTTTGATTTAAGGTAAGAGACGTGCAGTACTCTTCCTTTCACTTCAACACTCAAAGGCCATTGTAGGGTTATTAATTGGCATAATTTCAATATTATTGTTTCTCAAGGAATAAGGAGGCCCAAGGAGAGGGAGAGAAATGGGGGAATGGCTGGTTGGTGGAGCTGTCAGAACACACATTAAGTTTGCCGTTTTATATGGGTGTGGTTTGTTGCACTCTAAAACAATTAGAATAGTAACATAATGATCACTGATCACAGATCATCATAACAGACCTAACAATAATGAAAAAGTGTGAAATATAGTATGAATTATCAAAATGTGACAGAGAGACATGAAGCGAGCACATGCTGTTGGAAAAATGGTGCTGATAGACTTGTTTGACACAGGGTTGCCACAAACCTTCAGTTTGTAAAAAATGCAATACCCAAGAAGTGCAACATAGTGAAGTGCAATAAAGTGAGGTATGCCTGCATTTAATATCTGCTAGCTGTGCTGAGGAGGTTGGTATTTTAATATATTAGCTGCATGCCCCAATTTGGTTCCAGTCTTTTAAGTGAGAAGAGTATATGCCCTAAGTTATAGTGGATACAGCGTAAATATTGTTGCTGGTAACACATTTGGACACCTATCAGATGTGCATAAGTGGAGATAATTGTCATTACTTTCTGATAAAATGAAATAAAGAAGGAAGAAACATAGATTTAGGAGTTGGGTGAATGGAATTGTAATTTTGTGTCACTCGTGATGATGCCTACCTTGTGTAGGTGAGTTACCCAATTTTGGCTTCCATTTGTCATTTTTGAAGGTGGGGTCATAGAATGTATTTATTCTCATCTCATAGGCATATTAAACACCAGTTTACTGTATTAAGCACTAATTAATATAGAGAAACATTGATATAAAAGTAGTTACATTCTAAAGAAAATTCATGTAAATGTAATGCTCCCTTTTCTTATTATTTGTAATGTTTTATTTCATTGGAATAGAATGGATTGGGAACGATACAGGTTCTTTATTTCCCCAAAATTATATACCTGTATTTTTTTGTTGTTAGTTAGTATATACTGTCAAATACCATACTCTTTAGTGTATGGTAGAGTAGATAAAGCTTATAACCATATCTATCATTTTTAAGACAAACTTCAATAAAATAAACTCTGATTATTTGTTGATTTAATAATATGTTTCTTCATTTGTCTGTTTAGGTGAAGAGGAATATTATTTCAACTAAGGTTTAAACAAATGGGATTTTAGAACTGAGGGGAATTTAATTATCATTTAAGTAGCAATTATCAACAACACTTGTGAAACAAATCACCTATGCTATTTGCTAAACGTATTACTTCCTGGGCTCCTCTCCTGGCAGTTCTTATTCAACAAACCTAATATGCAGCCTGGAAATGTGAAAATTTGTATCACACAGCAGGCAATACTTACCAACTGGGAAGGTTAGGAAAGACCGACATAATCCAATATTTTTATGACAAGATGTGCAAATTGAGACCTGTAGTAGTTGAAACTTGCCTACATTCTCAGTGTTGGTCAATTGGCAGACCTAATGTCCACGCCTTAAACTTCTAACACCTGGGCCAATTCTCTATTCATTTCTCTGGCCTGAAAGTTAATGTGCTTACAAAACATGTACCATCCCTACTAAATTATACTGATTTTTTTTTTCCCCACACTAATTTACTCACTAGTCTAATTTCTTCCCCACTAAATTTGGCAACTATTCCAGGTTTAAGGGTTGGAAGGCAGCCCCAGGAGTGGAAGAGCTCCTATGAGAACTTGTTTCCAAGGAAAATAACTTTAGGTGGCAGGGCTCAGTGTGGAGTTTTGCAGCTTTAGCTTCAAAGCTTTTAGTGACTTGCTAACACTAGACTTTCTGCATTTCTGTTTCCTTGTTGGTTGTTATATCTTATATAAGCCACATGGCTTTTCTTCATGACCTTGAAGAAAACTCCTATTGTGATAATTCTTTGTTAAAGATCCTTGAAAATCTGTAAACTTTTATAAAGACAAAAAATATTTATTATTTTTACTCAGCTTCCAAATTACATGGGTGGAATTAAAGCTTAAAAGACATGGTGGCTCTTAAGACTTTTCTCCTGATTTCTCTTTCCTCCTTAGCAGAGGGGAAAATGCTGTACAATGTCATTGCTGCAGTTGACATAATTAGCTTTCTTTTCCTGTCAGATATAAGACTTCTTAAAGGAGCTTTATTTTCTTATTTTCCAAATCCTATTTTGAGTATCATTTAATACTTCACACAGTGGTTTCCTTATACCATTTATAATTACGGGTATTTGTTACCTACATTTTGATCATTTATGTTATAGGGTGTGGCGATC